>PVKS010049796.1:0-11811 GCA_004027875.1 Aplodontia rufa
ACACTCAGTTGTGTACGTGGTGCTGGGGTTTGAACCCGGGTCCTCGTGCTTGCCAGGCAAGCGCCAAAACCGCTGAGCCACCGCTCCAGTCCCTTGATGTTAATTCTTAACGAAAGTAAAATGTAGTGTTTCAAACTAAAGAAACTAACAGAGCTTACTAAATAAATGCCACTGAAATAATTTCATTATATACTTCCAGAAAAGAAAATTGAAAATGACTCCTACCTGAATAAAAATGCAAGAACTAATCAGAAAGAGAACTTGTAAAAATATAATTATAAGCAAATATTTATCACATAAAACTAGTGATAATGTCTATGGAAGTTCAATTGCTTTAAGATCCTGAAGGCGATATATTCTTTTTTTCCCCCTGAGAATGTGTATTACATTTTCAAGTGTAAATGATAAATATTATAAAGATAATGAACTGGTATAGAACTATTTCCAGTAAGTGGGGAAAAAAAACATTTCCATGCCTCTAATATTTTGTTCAGTTTAATAATTTCAGATGCTGAAACAATATTACTTGTACCATTATTTAAAATGAATTTTTTTTGTATACAACGTATAGTTGGATCATGCTTTTTAAATTCACTGTACCAATTTCTGCATTTTAATTGGTGAATTTTGACTGTTAAATTAAAGGTGGGGTTGGAGTGGTGGCTCAACTGTTAAGGCACTTGCTTGGCAAGTGCAAGGACCCAGTTTCAAACTCCAGCACCATTTACATAACAAAGTCTTAGAACAACGAAGGCCACATGGAAAACTAAATAAAATTGATTTTCTCTCTCTCTCTCTTTCTCTCTCATTGTCCCTCCCTCTTTAAAAAATTTTAAAAATAAATTTAAGGTAATTATTGCTATGTTAGAGCCTAACTCTAGCTTGTTAAAAGTCTTTGTCATTTATTTTTATTGTTCTTTTTCTCTGTTTGCCCCTAGTTACTTGTACCTTTCGAAAATTTTATTTTGATCTCTTTATATGGTTTTGAACTGTCTCTCTGTGTAGGTGTTTTATTAGTTCTAGTTGTCGCACTATATGTATAATTTATTACAATTTACTATTGATGACCATTTTAAGTGAAATATAGAAATGTTATGTTCCTTTATGTCCCTTCACAATTTTGCACTTTAAAGAATAATTCTTTTAAATATTTCATTAATAAACTTGAGAATCACATTAGATGGTATCATAATTTCTATCTCCACTGTCAAATTTAATTTTAAAAGTCATGAGTCTATGGGATTTATCCAGTTTTTTTTTCTTTTTATATTGAGATTGCATCTTTACTGATGTTCCAAGACTTTTGTTTCTTTCGATCTCAAAAACTTCCATTAGCCATTCTTTTAGGGAAGATCATTGGATGATAGATTCTATTGTTCCAGAACTAAAAGTGGAATCTTTTTCATCTTTAATACTGAACCCATAGGTGTATTATAAGTTTAAAATAAGTTTTATTATGAAACTGATCAATAATTACTCTAAATTTTTGTCTCTTTCCTGAGAAGATAACACCAAGAAAAAAAATATTGATACTTTAAGTTGTTCTGGTTAAGCAATTCCTGAGTTACTAAATCCAAGTTAAATGATGTTTGAAGAAAGCAATATTTTTTGGAATAGGTAAGAATAAAATGTCTTTGAACTTCAGGGAGAATTTTATCTCTCTTTTGTGAGTCTAAATAATAAATGGTAGGAGATCCTCCTTTGTAAACTACATTATTGTTTTTCTTAAATTTTCCAATATCAGTATTGTGTCCTATAGAAGACTCCTTTGGAAATTGGAGTAGAGGCCTTTCATCCAGCCAAGTTAAATTCTGGCAAAGAAGTTGTTTACATTTTGCCCATGTTCTGAGATTTTCTATGTAAGTTTGAACTTAAAGGTAATGGACTAGCTAATCTGACCGAGGAAATTTCAAGGCAACATAGTATTCAGGCCCTGGTATTGTGAATTTTAGCCAAGTTTGTTAGAATCAAGAGCAGAAAGCACAGTAGAAAGATTAAAAAAAAAAAAACACCAGTAAAAGTTGCTATGTAATTATAGTCACTCAAAACTGTGTTAATATTTCTTGCTTAAACATCTGCATAAGTTTTATCATTCAAGTACTGACTGTCATTAGTTCAGTATAATCCAATGTGACTGAATGTTTTTATCCTTTAACCTTCCATCATCAGATTCTTTTATCCTCAATCTTTATTTTAGCCATCTTTGTGTTGCTTTGTTCTAAAGACCTGACAAGAACAACTTAGAGTAGGAAAAGTTGATTTTGAGTCAGGTTTGAGAGGTTCAGTGCATGATCAGCCTGCCATAGCTCTGGGCTGTGAGGCAGAACATCATGGTGGATGGTGTGGCAGTCCAAAGCTACTCCGGCCATGACAGCCAGTGAGCAGAAAGACCTCTGCTCACCAGGGACAAAAGATAAACCTCATCTACTTCTTCCAATCACATATAACTTGCCTGCAGTTACCACCCACTTGATTCATTCAAGTAGATTAATCCACCAATTAGGTTACAGCTCTCAAAATCTGATCATTTCACCACTGAATATTGCATTATTTCATATAGGAGCTGTTGGGGGACATCACATACCCAAACCAGGACATTCCACCCTTGGCCTTCAAAATCTCATGCCATCTCACAATGCAAAATACATTTAGTGAAGAGTCCCCATAGTCTTAACAGCTCCAGAATTGTCCAAAAGTCCAAGTCCAAAATCTCATCTGAGATTCAAGGCAAATTTTTAGCTGTAATCCCCTGTAAAGACCAAAAGCAAGTTACATATATCTGATATATAATAATACAGAGTAAACATTTCCATTCCAAAAGCTCCTAGCATTTTTTTTTTTTAGTGACTATAATATTTTCAACAACCATAACTTTCTTGGCCCCAGTTTTATACATGCTATTTTGGTCAAAATGAAAGGTTTTTTTAATCTTTCCATTCTGCCTCTGTTCCTGATTTTTACAATAAACTTGGATAAAGTATACCAGAAATATTGATACCATCGCCTGACTACTGTGTTATCATGAGATTTCTTCTGACAAATTAATAAAATTTAAACTAATTAGTCAATTTAAATTCAGCCTCATGGAAAGTCTCAGGGCATAGGTAAAATATAAACAACTTCTTTGCTAGAATGCAACATGAATGAATGAATGGCTTCTACCTCAATTTCCAAATAGAGTCCTCCTTTTTCTCTAGTATATCATTTCAGTGCCAAAATCTGTGTTAGTCAAGGTTCTCTAGAACAGAACAGAGCTAACAGAATAGATAGAGCTCCTCTTGATTCTGTTCCTCCACATGATTATAAGAAGGGGATTTATTAGATTAGCTTACAGGATCAGCTGGAGGAACCAGTAGCTGCTAAGTTTAAGAAAGTGGAATTTCAGAAAAAGAAGGACCAATGATGTAGCCCTAGTCAAGGACTGAGACTTGTAAATTCCTTAGAAAGTCTCTAGTCAGAGATCACTTTGTAAGAGTGAAGGAGCTGGGCTCTGAGGTCCCAAGGCAATTGCAACAGCAAGAGAAGAATCTGTTTAAGAAGACCTGATCATGCATCTGCATGGGCTCCCTTGTTCTTCCACCATTTTTGTTCCCTCCAAGACCCCAACTAATTGGATTGCCTCCTACTTTTAGAATACATCTCTCCTTGCTATCCCACATGCCAGTCATTCCTGGAAACACCCTCATCAAAATACCCAGAATTCTCTCAATTTAGGCATCTCTTAATCCAATTAAATTGGCAATCTGAGTAATCATCACAATTTTCCATGGTCAGATTTCTGAATTTTATTTTTATGTTTAATTCTGTTTTTTTAAATCTAGTGGTTTTTTTCCTATGAACTGATCTGTGCTTATATTCCTCTTAAAATTGGTTCTTATTTTTTCTGGTATTTAATTATGACAGTGAATTTGAAGAGATATGTAGATAAGTTGTAAATAACTTTAATCCTTAAAGTCCTGAGGGGTAGAAGAAATTAATTTTAACTGAGGACCAATCATTGATTTCCCTTCCTGCCCATACGGATTAGCATTCCTAATCCCAAAATCTAAAATAAAAACTTTTAAAATGATAACATAACATCACAAATCTGATGTTTTAATGTATACAAACTTTATTCAAGGAATCATGAAAAATATTCTACAAAATTCCCTCCAAGCTATGTCTACAAGGCTTATGTGAAGCGTAACTGTTAATGTTGGATACCATCCCCAAGATATCTCATTATTCATATGCAAATATTCTAAAATTTAAACACAAATTCCAAATCTAGAGTACTTCTGGTAGTAACCATTTTGGATAAGCAGATTCTACCTGAAAATGGGCATCTTGCCTTATTCCCAGAAAATAAACTGCAGCATTTGAGCCTACCCCAAATTTCCCCAACTTGTTTTAATCTTTAAATATTTTTTCATATAGAAAGTCTTTTATGATATGAAGGTTCTCTATCTTATTTTAGAAGATTCCCTTTTTTAAAAGAAAACCCTTAAATGTGAGTTTTTTTTTTTTTGTAAATGATCACACTTTTTTCTTCAATTTGAAAAGTAAAGAGATGATTTGCCTTTCAAGGTTTTATGTTTGCCTTTTAAGCTTTTAACCAAGAATTACAAAAGTGCTGCCAAAAACTATCAAATAAAAATAATTTCTAGAATTATATAGTGCCCTTTTAGTGTACATATTTCATCTTTTAAAAGTGTTTTAACTGTTCCCATTCAATTAGTTCCTAGTTCCATGGCCTCATCTATGATTTGACATTAACAACAAGGATTGCCTAATGTATTTCATATTGACTCTTCCTATCTAATAGAAAAAGAGTAGTTCTTTTCTTAGTTTTCCAACTGGTGTTTTAAAACACCTAATATTGCAAAAGTACATCAAATAATAAAAGTTATAGTGAAAATAAAAATTAATAAAGTGTATTTTAACAATGAGCTATATACACAAAAAATGGAAAATTTCAAACTTACTTAACAATAAATAAGAATACATATAAACATTAGTAAGAATTCTTTTCCTGTCAATCAATGACCAGAGATCTCAAAACTTTAAGAGGTACTTGATTTAACACAGAATGAATTTAAGTAATCTCTTATCAGAGTTTTCTTCTTAACCTCTCACTCATAAAATCTCTGGCCTTTAAACAGTTCAGAGCACTCAAAAAATTGAACATAGACTTTCTAGGAGGCATACAGAGAAAGAATTCTGTGAATGAAATATGGCAGCTCTCCTTTTCTTTAAGGTGGCCTGCCTTTTCACACACAAATAATTGATGTGTGATGGCACACAACTGCAATTTTCCCTTTTATTTTGGTTTTGTAAGAGAAGAGCATCTTTTCTTCTGCATAGGAGTATTTGGATGTAGCAAACACAAAAATGTTCCAAGACAATCAAAGAGAAAGATTGAAGACCACCATGCATTTCTTCTATTCCCCTGTTTAAATAAGGAGGATAGATCACAGCTTTATGCCACCATGCTCTCCAGGGGATACATTTCAGTTTCATTTTTTTATCTGATTCATTTTCAGTCTGTTTAGTTATAGATGAAGCAAGAAAAAAGCAAATGCCCCAAATCTCTCTCAACTTGGTTTCTAGAACTTTCCACACCTACTACTCATATATTCCCTCGCTAGGACAATATCCAAACATGAAAGTTGGCTATAAATTTACCATAGCCAGTACAAAAGAAAAGGGGAAAGCTAAATGTTAGCCGGTTCTATAGAGAAATAAAAAAATCTCTGGGGAAACAAATATTCAAAAGGATTTGGTTATAAATGAATTTTCTCTTTGTCACTGGGGAACATTTTCTCATGTGCCAATAGGCAATTCCTTTTGAAAATAAATTTACATAAAGCTCAAAAGAGGTTTTCATACTTCCATTTATTATAATAATCAAAGAAAGTCAAGTTCTCATCAGTCATATAAGGTGATCCTATGAAGAGCTATGCTCATATTTTTTATTCTTAATTAAAGAATAAGCTTTAGAATGAGAGTTTAAGAGAGAGTTCTTGGCCCCCTTCACACACAGACGCTGTAGTCTCCAAATTCAACTTGTCTCCTTTAAGCTTGTGATATGTCTTGGAGAGCAGACAACATGAGTTTATATTTTCTGACAAGTACTTTTAAGTGTTTTCCCCCCTTTGGTAAGTCATGATAGAGTTACACGCTCTGTAAAGAAGAAAAGTGTGTAGTAGATTTGACACTTTTATATAACAGCTGAAAATTTGCGGAGAGTTAGAAAAACAGGAGTTACGAATTTATACCAAAATACACAACATATGTGTTTTTTTTTTTTTCTGGGTTCAGATATTGGCAAGCAATCGGTAGTCACTTTGCCTTTTTTGAAATTCCAACAAAAATGTTTATAAGGACTGAGAAAAATGTGAATAAAAATTGTTATGGCACTAATGCTTAAAAATAGATATTGAATAATCATGACAAATGTTAAGAATTGTGATTTTAATATACATTACAGTATTTAAGGAAAAAATATGATATATGAAACAAGACTTAATTTGTTAATAAATGTTTGAATCCTGCATGAAGATATATGTGACCAGGGCTTTTCTGCACTGAAGAGCACTGTAGTAGCTTTTGTCACATTGCTGTCAATTTTTGTCAGATCAAGTACATTAAAAAAATCATTTAAGACTTTCTTTGAAAGATTCAGATAAAAATCTGAACAGAAGAAAGCAAGCATGGCTTATGCATTATTTTTAAATAGTTACAGGGTAATATATTAAATCTATTTTATCCTGGCATGAGTGGAATATAGACAAAGATGAAGATAGAGCTCCTCAAATATAGAAAGACCTTATTAGAGGATTTAATTAGAGCATACACATTTCAGCAGGTACATAGACATTTGAGGAACATTTCATACTGAACTACACAGAATGGTTAAGAAAGAACAGAAGGTGAAGGAAAATCAAAGGATTCTATTGCAAGAATTATTCAGTGAATGTGAATACTGATATTGAGTTACATAAAATCTGAAAAATACTGCAAAGTCTTCAGTGAAGGATAACATGTACTACGTGAGACTAGGGCAAAACCTGATACATCAATGAGAAATCAAGATGTTATTTCTGTTCCTTTCTCCATCTTTTCTGTGATGGAAAATGTAGTTGAATCTATTTTATTATGATCATCTCCAACCAAACTCAATGCTGATTCATTTATATAGATGGCTAGCTCCTCACAAATCTGAAATATTCATATCTAGCAGTATGCTTCCTGTTATAAATTATGCAGGGATGAGAAGTTATTCTGATCCGTGGCTATCCCATGTTCCAGTTCACTTTGCTGTTAGAAAACCACCTTATACAAGAAGAAAAGCACTTCTGGCATGTAGATGAATTTTACCAATTATTTTGAAGATAGTTTTTCAAAAAGACCCAGGTCCCTTTGAAATATTTCATAAGTTTAGTGTCAGAGGGAACAGAAAATAATTTTCAAAACACATGACCACATACTAACTTCATATTAAAATCTCTGAGGAACTATCAAACTTTTCCCTAAAATAATCACACCATTTTATTCTATCCTTAGCAGTGTGAGGCTTCTGATTGATGAAAGCAAACCTTGCAATTACTGTGATTATCTGACTTTCTGATTATAGCCACGCTCCTGGGTGTAAGATGGTTTCCCATTGTGGTTCTAATTTTCTTCTTCCTGGTAACTAATAATGTCAATCATCTTTCCATGTCCTTATTGTTCATTTGTGTATCTCTTTTGAAGAAATATTTATTTAAATGCTTGCCCATTTTCAGTTTGGTTACCTGTCTTTTTGTTACTGAGTTCTAAGGGTTGTTTTACATTCTGGATTCAAATTTCATTAGATATGTGATGTGCAAATATTTTCTATAACTCTCTGAAATGTCTTTCCATTTTCTTTTTTCCATGTTATACAATAGTCTTTATTGTCTTTTTTATTAACAAATTATAATAATGAAGTGCACATGTTTGTGGTGTACACACATGCACATACCCAGGTAAGCAAATATGACTTCATGTCATATAACACACAGGTAAAACCACATTAGAGATATATTTATGGCATACAAAGTGATGCTATGATTCATGTATACAGTTTGGAATGATTGAATTAAGATAATTATGTCATATATCAGCTCAAACACTAATTATTTATTCGCCTAACTAGAATTTTATACCCTTCATTCTCCCCATCCCATTCCCAACCTCTGGTAACCACCATTGTAATCTGTGCTTCTGTGAGTACGGTTGCTTTAGCTTCCACTTCTAATTTTTTTTCTTTCTTCATCATGGATCTTGAAGTATTCTGTATTTAACTGTGTATTTAAATTTTTAAAAAACAATTACAACCACACAAAACTTGTATATAAGTATCTTAGCCACTTTATTCCTAATATCAAAAAGTTTGAATCATCCCAAATATTTATGAACAAATGAATGTACAAAATGCAGTATTATTGTGAAATATAATGAATGCACCATTCACACATGAAGCAACATAGATTAACCTTGAAAACAAAAGAATATATAGTATATTGTTCCATTAAATGTAATATCCAGAGGCCTGGAGCTGTGGCTCAGCAGTAACGGCACTTGCCTGGCGTGGGGGAGGACATGGGTTTGAACCCCAGCACCACATACTCAAGGAAGTGTCAGAGCAACGAAAGACACATGATAAACTAAATAAAAATTGATTCTCTCTTTCTCTCTCTCTCTCTCACTGTCCCTTTCCCTTTAAAAAATTAAAAAATGCTATATCCAGAAAAGGTGAATCTATAGAGACAGAAATTGGATAGCTTGCAGCTTTGGACTAAGAATGGGGAGAAGAAAAAAGGGTCATAGATGAAGGGTATGTGATTTCTTTTTGTGTTTATGAAATGATAGAAAATTAACCATGGTGATAATTACACTTGTGTGTGAATATACTAAAACCATTGAATTGTGGACTTTAAATGGAGAAATTGTGTGGTATGTGCATTGTATCCAGATAAACTTGCTCTATGTATTTTAAAAATCCACATGATTATATTGAAGCAATAAGGAACCTGGTTTTAACCTATGTGTTCTTTGAAATAAAGTCATAGTTACTTTTTGGGGTTTCTAAATGTGTATATATCTTTGCAGACATTTGTAAATTAATTCTCTAGACTGAGATTTTGCCAATTTCACCCAAGGTTCCATTTCTCAGAACATGCACCTGGAAGTACAGCCCACATAATGAGAGATATTGACCTCTTAGGCATTAAAGAAATCTTTGAAAATCTATTTAGATGATTAGAAAAATCGTCCAGAGAATATTATCCATGAGCATATTTTTGCATATAATTTAATATAATTTACTTTATTATATTAAAACTGATTTTTATATCAGGAAAAGGAAATATACCTTCAGCACTTTTTTCCTTGTAAAAATAAGGTTCCACTTTCTGAAAAAAGATATATAAGATTGTACTATATAAAAGTGCTATCATGAATATTTGAGTTGGCTAATAAAATTATTATAAATTCATGAATCTTTTTGTGATTATAGAATAATTAATAATAACTATTTAAATAGCATCCCATAACATACTTTCTTAACTTTGAATAAATACATTCAGAATGTTGATAAAACTAACATTTTCAAAGAACAATTTTTAAATTAAATAATGAAATTGACTCATAAATGTTTTGCTTGTCAGCTCTTGGACACCCTGATGATCATTCATGAACTTTCTACAGCTGATTTTTTTTTTATGGGCAAGGAAACCCTGGGTTGTGGCAAAGGAATACTTTTCCTATCTTCTAGGATCAATGCTTCCTAACTAGGCCTTATTTACAAGGATTGCTACCACCCAGGTAAGAAGTAGTAGGTCCTTCTTCCTTTCAGTGAATTTCCCCTTAACTCCATTGTTTTTCTCTCAGGTATTTTCTAGGTGCATAATATGTATAATGCTATTTCAGTCACTGTGACTAAAATACCCAACAAGAACAACAAAGAGGAGGTAAAGTTTATTTGGGATTCATGGTTTGAGAGGTCTTAGTCCACAGATGGCTAATTTCAACTCAGATGCTTTAGGCCCAAGAGAAGCAGCAGCATCTCAAGGCAGAAGGGCCCCACAAAAGACAATTGCTCAGCTCATGGAAGGGTCAGGAAGCAGAGACAGGAACAGAACTAGTAAGGGGCCATAGGTTAGATGTATGCTCCTGGGTCACACTCTCAACACTCCCAGTGTCTCACCTCCTCCAGCCACGCCCCATCTGACTACAATTACCACCCAGTCAATTCATTCAAATTAGAATAGACCAATCTTACCTTGTAATATCCCTGCATTAACAGATGCTTTGGGGGGACACCTCAATCCAAACTGAAACAAATACTGATAGAAAATTGATTTGGTCTCTTCTTGTATGTTATGTTCTCTAATCATGTTATAGGAAAATAGGCATCTCTTCAAATTTTCAACAGTTTTTACTTCAAAAATATATAATTTTGGGGCTGGAGCAGTGGCTCAGTGGTTCTGGCACTTGCCTGGCATGCTCAAGGATGTGAGTTCAAAGCTCAACACCATGTACACAACAAAGTGTCAAGCAACAAAAGTCACTTGAAAAACTAAATAAAATTGATTCTCTCTCTCTTTAAAAAAACTTTAAAAATATATAATTTCACTGACATTATAACATTCTAATCATATATAAGGAAGATAATTCTAAAATCTTATTGCATGATTAAATATAGCACATTTTCAAATTTTAGTTTAGAGTGCCAGGATATTAACCATTTTAAAACAACATTCCGCCTTCAAACTTTGTGTCATAAAAGATTGGAAAACAGAATATGTACATGTGCTTCCTTCTTCCCTCTGCCTTGCAATTTAACCTTACCTATATTTGTCAAATAGAACAGTTCTTTTGAAAGACTTTCAGATGTCCTTATAAATTTATATACCAGACTAGTTCATTATTACTTAGGTTCCAGCTAATTTGACAATTCCAGCATCATCTGTATAAGGCCATAGGAGAATTTACCAAACAGAAAGATCAATTTTATTGGAATGAATGCATAATGACTTCATGAGAGTGGTATTTAACTTATCCATTAAAAATGTTTAAAACCAACGGATACATATTCAGGTTGAATCACATAGAGGCTCAAAAATGGAGACTTGCAATATACCTTGATGATACATAATTAGAAAAGAATATCTAAAAGATAAGATTTATCTGATTTATTTGTGGACAGAAGACTGTAAATATTAATTGCAGTAAGATTGTAGAAAACCTTAGAGATAAGGCTATAAAATTTGACTTCTAGGCAATAAAAAGACACTAACTCACCAATATGAAAAAAAAACATTGAAGTTGGTGTTTTGATATCTGAAAATAAAAGTGATATTTATATATGTTAGCATTGATATGCATAGGCTCATAAGGAGAATTGTTTAAACATTTACCTAAAAAGCAACATGTTTTAAAATATGGCAGCGGGTAATTAAGAAAGCAAACTTAATTCCATTATCTTTCACATGCACCTTATCCTCTGAAAACACAATGGCCTTACCCAGGAGAGTATTTGTATTTCTTGATTAGGAATATCATAAAAAATTTTAAGAAATTAAATGTAGGAGGACAGAGCCCCGAACACTTGGGAATTAATCTAACAAGGGAAACCAAAAATCTCTTCAATGAGAATTACCGAACATTGAAGAACGAAATCCAAGATGACCTAAGAAGATGGAAAGATATCCCCTGCTCTTGGATAGGCAGAATTAATATAATAAAAATGGCCATTCTACCAAAAGCTTTATATAGATTTAATGCTATCCCTATAAAGATACCTAT
>PVKS010049797.1:0-11823 GCA_004027875.1 Aplodontia rufa
AGTATATTTGTTTTTCACTTTGTAGAAATACAACAAAATCTAAAACTCTTTAGTGTTGTTGATAATATCTAGTTTATTGTGCTCTTTTTAAAAACAGCTTGAATATCTCATCAACATCAGGTTAATGACAACATAAAACACATTATGGAACAGAATAATCTATTTAAATGGTAATGTCCATTTTTAAAATCAGTACTATATAAGACCAAAATAACAAACAAGCAATTTCTGCATACCAAATACCCTCCAGACTTTACAACAAGGAGAAGAATGTGGGTTTTAAAAATCCAGAGTATTAAAGGTCTGATTTGGGTTTCAGGGACCCTGAAAGTGACTTTTGAGAGCCTTCTTCAAGAAAAATAGTACAAAGTTATGAATTTAGAATAAAGGTGAAAATGAACATTTACTTAGAATAAGAAATCACAACAGGGCTGGTGTAGTGGCTCAGCAGTATTGTGCTTGCCTGGCATGTGTTAGGACCTGGATTCATAACCCAGCACCGTACATATAACCAAGTGTTAGAGAAACATAGGCCAGGTGAAAAACTGAATAAAGTTTATTCTCTCTTTCTCTCTCTCTCTCTTTCACTCTCCTTCTCTCTTAAAAAAAAAAAGAAATCACAACAAATTACAAATTTTAAAATGAAAAAAATCATAAAATTCAGGAAATTGTTTATTATTTACTGCCTCTCCCATGTCTGTTATATTTTCTGCTGATTTTAATGTACTCTCTGATCATCTGTTTCATACTATAGTGATCCTATGAGATGACTAATAGGGAGAATAAAAAAATTAAGTCACGTAAGAAGTTTGTTCAAAATTAATTTTTTATTGTTCAAAATTTAGAAAAGTTTTAGCTTTGCAATTCAGCTACCTACTTGCATGTGTCTCTGTACTAGAAATAAACATTACTGAAAACAAATAAATATACCTTATTCTGCCAACCCTTTCACTTTTTGTTTTTTTTGCTGTGCTAGGGATAGAACCCAGTGCCTCATGCATGCTGGATAAGCTCTCTACCACTGAGCTACACCCCCTCCCCTACTCTGCCAAACTTAACTTCCATTAAACAAATCTCTAAAATATTCTCCCCTACTCCAATGTCTCTCTACCCACAGCTCCAATCCTCACATACTACACATGTGAGATTTTGCTTAGAGATTCCAATAAATAAAGGAGAAGTGTAATACATTATATTTCCATTCCTTAATTTTTATAAAATTTGCAGACACAGGACTTCTAGGGGAACAAATTGATTAGGTCTTTTCAGGGTTTTGGAAGAGGTCCTTCGAAAAGTCAGTTTTTGAGCTTGAGCTTCTTTTATTTTTCCACGTACCTGCTACTGATAACTGTTAGCAACCCTTCCTGCATGCCCTAGATATAGACATAACATACCTTGGGACAAACCAAATAGAATGAGAATAACTACCTCAAAAGGTTCTAGTTTAGAATGGCTTTCCTTATGGTTTTATTCTATCAAGAAATGCAGCTATAATTGCCACAGATACACAAAAGGAAAATGAATCAGACATAGTGGTCCTGTAGGGAAGGTGTTCTCCAAAAACAAAAATTAATTGCACCAATCACAGGAATTGAAAACCTAGTCAACTATGCCTACCTTTCTTACAGTGATGACTAAATGGGAAATTAGAAGTTGGATGGTAGACCCTAGAAACCTTGGCAAAACACCTACAGAGGAGTATGGTACTGAGACTGAAAAGTCTTTAGATGAACCCTGTGTTCATTTAAGTAATGGTAAAAATAATAGCGATTGAATTCCCCATCCAGTTAGTGGACAGGGGTTATTCCAGAATTAATCTGATTGACAAAAGTCAAGAAAAGTAATAATGTTCTACTTTAGGAACAATGCAGCAATCCAAAATGTGGTATTATTAATGACCAGGGTCCTTTAATAAAAGATCTGGATCTGTAACCACCATGAACCTCTTCAGTCTTTAACTTATAAATATAGTATTTTTGAGCAAGTATATCTACAGATTTGAAAGAGGCCAAAGGGATCACTTTTCATTCTTTCAGGGTCATGCAGTGGCACTTCATGCCTCTAGGTGAATACCCTCTTTTATGATTTTCCATTTGTGGTGGATTAATATATTTCACAGCTCTGAAGGAAGTATCAATTTATAAATAATGAGTAATAATACAGAAAATCCTTGTCCTATAGCAATGAAAAGATTCTTCTCTCAAAATTTTCCAAATGAATTTTCTTTGGCAGGGATTCAAATGATAGCAACATAATTATAGTTCTAATGTCTTATAGGACATTAGCAGTTTTGTTTTTAAATTAACAGTCTGATTGAAGCATCTTTCTCCCCATAAATAGTTATGTTCTTTTCAATTCGCTTTGGACTTGTCTTACCAAGTTGTTAGTTTCTTCATTAAAGAACGAATTAACTTTATGATGCTTCTCAATTTATATTTGTAGGATAAAATACAATAAAATTATATTATAATTATAATTTTATCACATGCAATATATATACTATTTTATATATACATATATCATATATACACATATTTTTTTAACTGAGAAGCAAACTCAAGGGTATTTTACCCTGAGCTACATTGAGGTTAGCAGTTCTTACCTCAGTTTCCTCAGTTGCTGTGATTATAGGCCTGTGTCCCTGTCCCTAGCTAAAATCATACATAGCTAAAAAGAATTCTTATTATTCTGGATCACGATATGGCAATGGGGATTTTGCTTTCTGCTAAACTGAATATCAAAATTTATTACTCCTAGGGGAATGCCATCACATAATAATCATTACCCATGGCTTCTACCATTTTTGTAATAAGATGTCTATAAATAAAAAGAGAAAATGAGAAATTGCACAAGCAAGAATATGATGATGCCAATGATGATGATCAATAATATTATTAGCTTAAGGTATTTAGAGAATTAAATGGAGGAAAAAGCATAAAGTGAGCACTTATTTATTCAACTAATATTATTTAGGTACATAGATATAAAGGATACGTGGCAACATATCTAAATGTTTTCTATATTTCTTAATTCTTTCATAGTTGGAACAAGTTTTGTGTAGATTTAAGAGAAAATTCTATATTTTTGTATTATTTCCCTCTTTTACTTTCTATGAGACTTGATAAGTTTTAGAGCAGTTTTAGGTTCATAGAAACATTGAAAGACAGTTACAGAGGTTTTCCATATGCCTTCTACCCTTATATTTTCGGAAACTCTCCCATCAGGAACATATCTTAGCCGGAGTTGCACCAAGCTACAAATGATGAGCCAACAGTCACATGTCATCATCGCTAATGTTCATAGTTCATATGGGGTCATACTCTGGGTGTTGTACCTTCTATGGATTCAGACAAATGTACAATGGCATGCCTTCAGCATTTTAGTGTAACACCAGGTATTTTCACTGCCCTAAAAAATCCTTTCTGATCTGTTAATTCACCCTTTCCTTCTTCATCCCTTCTCCATCCGAGCCCAAGGTAGCAACTACTAAACTTTTCACTATGCCTATAGTTTTGCTTTTTTGAGACTGTAATGCAGTTAAAATCATCATTTAAGTGTTGGCTTCTCTCAATGTTTATTTCAGTTTCCTTTTCTTGTTTTGATAGCTCATTTTTTCCAAATAATAGTCCATTATCTGCATTTATCATAGTTTATTGATCAGTTCACCTAGTGAAAGACATTTTGCTTGCTTTCAGGTTTTCTTTTATTTTTAATTGACACATAAGAAATTGTACACATGCATGTTGTATGATGTATGTTTTGATACATGTATAGATTGATGTTCAAAAGAGGGAGAACATATCTATCTCCTCAACTATCTACTGTTTCTTTGTGGCAAAAACTTTTAAAATCTTTTGGCATTTGAGAACTATTCAGTACATTATCATTATCTGTGGTTGCCCTGCTGTGCAATAGAATGCCAGAACTTTTTTATCCTCTTTAATTAAAATTTACTGTGCCTTGATCTACACTTGTCTCTTTCTACTCCCTATCCCCTTGTAACCACTATTCTAATTTTAACATCCATGAGATCAACCTTTTATATTTTCATTCATGGGAACAAAATTGTGTGATTTTTATCCTGTAGCTGGCTTATTTCATTGAACATAATTTTCTCTGGATCCTCCATATTGTCAGAAGGGATGGGATTTCATCCTTTTTGAGTTTATAATCTTCCATTGTGTGTATAAAGCACATTTTCTTTCTTAATTTCTCATCTGATACTTAGATGATTTCCATTTCTTGGCTATTATGAATAGTTTTTCAATAATTATGGAAATATAGATGTCTCCTTGACATACTTATTTACTTTAGCTATATTTTGGTAGGATTTCTGTGTCATATGGTAGCTCTATTTTAAATTTTTGAAGAACCACCATACTGTCTTCCATAATGGCTATACTGAGGTACATTCCTCCCAACAAGATGATAAACATTCCCTGTTCTCCACATCCTCAGCAGGACTTTCTTATCCTTCTTTCTTTGTTTCTTTTTTGATAGCAGCCATTCTAACTGGGGTAAAGTAATACCTCATTATGATTTTGGTTAGAATATCTCTGATGGTTGCGATATTGAGCATTTTTTTTTCCATATGAATGCTGCCATTTCTATTTCTTTTGAGAAAAATCTACTCAGGTCATTTGTCCATATTTCAATCAGATTATTTTGTGGCTTTTGTTGTTGTTGTTCATTTGATTTTTGCTCTCAATTTGACTTTCTTGTCTCTTCTGTATAAACTTCTTCTCAGATGTGTATTTTGAAAATATGCTATTCTTAATTTGTCTCCTTCATGCTCTTGTTTTCCTCAGAGGATTTTTTAGTTTAATATAATCTCCATTGTCTATTTTTGCTTTTGCTGCCTGTGATTTTGGGTCTTACCCAAAGAAATCCTTGCCCATTACAGTGCGATGGAACATTTTCGTTATGTTTTCTGTTATCGGTTTCACAGTGTCATGTCTTAGTTCTTAATCTACTTTCAGTTGATTTTTGTATATGATGAGAGATGAGGTCTAGCATCATTCTAAATGTGAATGTCCAGTTTTTACAACATGTATTGAAAAGACTCCCAAATGTGTATTCTCTGCATCTTTGTTGAACATCACTTAGCTATAGATGTGCGTGTTTACATCTAGGTTCTTTATTCTGTTTCATTGATCTACGTGTCTATTTTTATGATAGGAACATATTGTTTGTGACTAATACTGTTTTGTATTATATTTACAAGTTAGGTAGTATAGTGCCTCACACCTCATTTTTTGTATTGTTCAAATTTGCTTTATCTAGAAGTCTTTCAGTTGAGCTTATTGGGTTTTCTAGGTAGAGGACCATGTCATCAACAAATGGAGAAAGCTTGACTTTCTCTTTTTCTTATTCAAAATCCTTTGATTTCCTACTCCTGCCTGATAGCTCTAGCAAGGGTTTCAAGGACTATATTGAATAAGAATGGTGAAAGTGAACATCCTTGTCATGTTCCTGAATTCAGTGGGAATGTTTTCAATCTTTATCCATTAACCATAATGTTGCTATGGGTTTGTCATAAATGTCTCTTACAGATTAAAGTATCCATCTTTGATCCTTATCTTCTCCAGAGTTTTGAACATAAATGGATGCTGAATTTTTCAAAGGCCTATTCTGTGTCAATTGAGATGATTGTATGATTTTTAATTCTGTTTAAGTGGTGAATTGCATTTATTGATTTGCATTTGTTGAACCAGCCCTGCATTCCTGCAATGGAGCCCATTTGATCATGATATATTATCTTTTTGATGTTTTTCTGGATCTGGATAACTAGAAATTTATTAAAGATATTTGCATCTATATTTATAAGGAAATTTGTCAGTAGTTTTCTTCACGTGTCTTTGTTTAGTTTTGGTATCAGGGTTATATTTGCTTCATAAAAAGTATTTGGGAGGGTTCGAAATCTTTCAATTTCATGGAAAAACTTGTTGAGGGTGGGTGATAATTCTTCGGTAAAGGTCTGGTAGAACCCTGCTGAGAATCCATCAGGTCTTGAGCATTTCTTTTTTGGAAGGCCTTTGATTGCTGTTTCAATTTCCCTATCTGAGATTAATTGGTTTAGAATTTCAATGTCCTCCCATGTTAATTTGGGAATGTTGTACGTGGCAAGATACTTGTCCATTTCTTCCAAATTATGAAACTTGGATGAGTATATCTTTTAAAAATAAGTTCTGTGGTGATATCTCTGTTTTTGTCTTTGATTTTGTTAATTTTCTTCACTTCATTCTTCCTTTTGGTGAGGTTGACAAGGACTCTGTTGATCTCTGTTTTTTCAAAGAACCAACTCTTTGTTTTGCTGATACTTTGTATTGTTGGTTGTTGTTGTTGTTGTCCTTAGTTTCATTGATTTCAGCTCTGATCTCAGTTATTTCCTGTCTTCCATTAGTTTTGAGATTGGATTTTTCCTATTTTTGTAGGGATTTGCGTTGTAGCATAAGATTATTTATTTGGGTTCTTTCCTGATTTTTGATGAAGGCACTCAGTGCTATAAATTTACCTCTAATGAATGCTTTCATACTATGCCAGATATTTTGATACATTGTTTCATCATTCTCATTCATTTCCAAGAATTTCTTGATTTCTCTTCTCATTACCTGTTTTCTTCATTCTTCATTTCTAAGAGGGTATTATTCAATTTTTTTTAAATACTTGAGTCATTTCTGTTGTTTTTCTTGCTGTTAATTGCTAAGATCATACCATTGTGGTCTGACAGACTACATGGGACTATTTCAACATTTTTATATTTATTAAGGTTAGCTTTGTGGACTAGGGTGTGGCCTATTTTGGAGAAGGATCCGTGAGCTACTGAGAAGAAGGTAAACTCAGCTGATTTGGGATGGAATATTCTGAAAATGTCTGTTAAGTTCAGTTGATTTATAGAGATGTTTAGGTTAGAGATATCTTTGTTGATTTTTTGCTTTGATGATCTATTGTTGATAATCGTGTATTAAAGTCCCTCAATATTATTGTGTTGAGATCAATGAGAGGTTTAATGTCCTTGAGTACTTTTTCTATATATTTGGAAGGGTTGTAATTGGGCATAAATGCTAACTATCATTATGACTTTTTGATTAATTCTTTCTTTTACTATGATATAGTGACCTTCTTTGTCCTTTCTGACTAGATTTTCATCAAAATTTACTTTGTCAGATATATGGATCGCAACAAAGACCAACTAACATGGGGTAAAATAGGGGAAACATGGGATCGGGGAGAACTCCAAGGGGGAGATAATGAACTGGCATCAAACTTGGCTTGCTCTGTCAATATACATGTATTCATGAATGTGTGGCAATCATTCCCTCCAACATGTAAGACTATATTGTACAAATAAAAAATGTTTTATCTATTTGGTTTCATTATTTTCCTTCTTCTAATTCTGTGAAGGATATTACTGATATTTTGACACAAACTGAAATTAATTTGTAGATTTCTTTAGATTGTGTGAGCATTTTGACAATATTAATTTTTCCAATTGTTTGACAGTGTCTCACCTGTTGTTTTCTTTTGTGTGTGTGTGTGCCCTCTTCAAATTCTTTCATAAATGTTGTATAATTTTCATTGTAGAGATCTTTAACCTGTTTGTCTATATTTATTCCTAAGTAGTTTAAATTTTTGGTAGCTATTATAAATGGGGTTGCTTTCTTGGTTTTTATTTCATACAATGTGCTATTAGCATATAGAAATATTACTGATTTTTGCATGTTGATTTTGTATTTTGCAAATTTGCTAAGTTTATTAATTCTAATAGTTTCCTGGTATGGTCTTTGGAATTTCTATAAGAGTCTGTCAATCTGGAAACAGTGACAATTGGACTCTTCTTTTCTAATTTAGATGCCCTTCATTTTTTCTCTTGCCTAATTGCTCTGGCTAGGACTTGCTGTACTTTGTTGAATAAAAGTGATAAACGTGAACATCATTATTTCATTTCAGCATTCAGGTTTTCCCCATCCAGTATGATTTAGCTATAGAGTTGTTTTATATGCTTTCTATTGTGTTCCTCCTATACAAAATTTGTTCAGCATTTTTATTATGAAGGGATGTTGAATTATAGCTAATGCTTTTTCTGCATCTATTTAGATGATCATATAAATTTTGTTATTTATTCTATTGATGTAGTTTGTTATGTTTGTTGATTTGAACATGCTGAATTATCTTTGCATCCCTGAGATAAACCCCACATGAACATGGTGAATAGGTTTTGTTACGTGTATTTGATTTTATTTGCTTTGTTGAAGATTTGTTAAAGATTGCATCTGTTCATCAGGATATTGACGTATAGCTTTCCTTATCTGTTGTGTCCTTGTCTGATTTTGGTATCAAGTTAATACTGCTTTTGCAGTATGTGTTTGGAAGAATTATCACCTATTCAATATTTTTCAATAATTTGAGAAGAATTGGCATTAGTTCTTCTTTAAATGTTCAGTGGAATTCAACAATTAAATGATCTGATTAGGGGCTTTTCTATGATGGAAGATTTCTTACTGATAGAATCTCGTTTCTTATTGGTTTGATCAGGTTGTCTATTTAAACGTGTTTTAATCTTGGGATGGTTTTTGTGTCTGAGAATCTGTCCATTTCTCCTAGGTTTTCAAATTTGTTGGTGTGTAGTTGTTCGTAATAGTCTTTTCTAAACCTTTGTATTTCTGTATTGTCAGTTGTAATGTGTGTTCTTTCATATCTGACCTATTTGATTCTTCTCCTAGTTTATTTAAGGATGTGTCAATATTATTTATCTTCTCAAAATATAAAAAGCTCAACTTTTTTCATCCTCACTGTTCCTTTTTGTCTCTGCTTTGTTTATTTTTACTTTGATGCATGTACTTCTTTCATTCTGCCAGTTTTAGGTTTAATTTGCTCTTACTTTTCTTGTTTCTTCAGATAAAAAATAATTTATTTGAGAGCTTTTTGCCATTTGATTTAAATATTGATTCTTGTAAGCTTTCCTTATTAGAGATTTTGCAGTTTTCTATTTTTGTACATGTCTGATATCCATTAAGAATTTTTAAAATTTCCTTCTTGATATCTTCTTTTATCCTTTGGTTGAAGTAAGATATATAATTTCTATTTATATAATTCTAGGTTTTCCTTTTATTAATTTCTAATTTTACAGCACAATGAGAAGAAAAGATACTTCATATGATGTTGATTTTTAGAAATATGCTAAGACATTTTTGTGGCTTACCAAATTATCTATCCTGGAGAATGTTTTATGTGTTATTGACAACAAAGTGCATCCTACTGCTTTTGGAAGGATTACCCATTTGGTTTAGGGTGCAGTTCAACTGCTGTTTCTGTGGAGTGGTTTTGTGTAGGCAGCATATATTGGGTCTTGTTTTTCTTTTTTAAAAAATCTGTTTCATCACTTCATGTGTTTTAATTGGAAAATGCAATCAATTTACATTCAGGGTAATTATCAATAGCTAAAGTCTTACTGACGTTGTTTTGTTTCTTGTTTACCAGCTTTTCTTTTTCTTTTTTTGTGAGTCCTTTTTTTTCGTTTCTCTCCCTTTTCATTGGTGATTTTGTTGATTTGCTTCAATTCTTTCCTTCTTTTAGGGAAGTTGGCTAGGTGTCAATTTTATTTAGTTTTTGAAGAAACAGCTGTTTATTTCATCAATTCTTTTTAATTTTTGAAATTTATTTATATTTTTGCTCTCGATTTTGTTGATTTAAGCTCTGATCTTCATTATTTCCTGCAGTCTATTGGGTTTGGGTTAGTTTGTTCTTCCTCTTGTAGGAATTAAGTTGGAGCATAAGCTTATTTATTCATGATGTCTCCTTATTTTTAATGTTGGTATTCAGTGCTATGAATTTTCACCTAAAAATGCTTTCATGGTTTCCCAGAGGTTTCTATATGTTGTGTCTTAATTCTCATTTGCTTCCAAGAATTTCTTGATTTCTGCATTAATGTCTTCTTGAATACATTCTTCATTTAATAGGCTTTTATTCAATCTCCATTATTTTTGTTATAACTTTTTGCTGTTAATTGTTAGAATCATGGTCTAATAGAATACATGGAAGAATTTGTACTTTTTTAAATTTTCTGAGATTTTCTTTGTGAACTAGAATAAGATCTATTTTGGAGAAGGATCCAAGCACTGCTGAGAAGAACATAAACTCAGCCAATTTGAGGTGGAATATTCTACAAATGTCTGCTAGGTCTATTTGATTTATGGAGTTGTTTAGCCTAATCTATTTATGGTTTTTTGTTTTGTTTTGTTTTGTTTTTCTGCTTTGAAGAGAAGTCTATCGGTGATAGAGGAGTATTAAAGTATCCCAGTATTATCATGTTGGGTACCATAAGCTGTTTTATGACATTGAGTATTTTTTTCACATATTTGGGAACGTTTGTGAAAGGATGGAAAAAAATCTACCAGCTTGCTTTGTTGAGACATAAGCTGGGTAGATTTTTCTCCATCCTTTCATCCTCAATCTGTGGATGTCTTTGGCAATAAGATGGGTCTCCTATAAACAGCATATTTTGGGATTTCGTTTTTTGTACTATCTGCTAATCTTTGACTTTTATTTGATGTGTTGAGACATTCATGTTCAGTGTTAGGATTCTTATTTTGCTGTGGTTCATAGTCATCAAGTTTTATTAGTGAGTTCTGTGAAGTCTTGTTTGTCTTTTGATGACATGTACTTTTGTTGAATTTTCTCTGTTTGTGAGTTTTGAGGATTGTTTGGTCTTCTATCTGCAGTTTACCTTTGAGAATTCTTTGTAGTGGGGCTGGAGCAGTGATTCGCCGGTTACGGTGCTTGCCTGGCATGCGCGAGTATGCGAGTTCAAACCCCAGTACCCACGTACACAATGAAGTGTCTGAGGAATGAAAGCCACATGAAAAACTAAATAAAAATTGCTTCTCTCTCTCTCTCTCTCTCTCTCTCATTGTCGCCTCTTAAAAAAAAGAGCAAAAGAAAAAAAAGAATTCTTTGTAGTGCTGGTTTTCTGTTCATGAATCAGCAATTTTGGTCTTATAGTGAAATGTTCTTATTTTCCCTTTGCATTTGAAGCTGAGTTTTGTTGGGGGTAGTATTCTTGGTTGCAGATTGTGCTCATTTAGGTATTGAAATATCTCCTCCCAGGATCTTTTTCCTTCTAGGGTCTGAGCTAAAAAGTCAGCAGTGATCTTTGTTGGTTTGCCTCTGAGTATGATTTGGACTTTTTTCTTACAACCTTTGAAACTCTTTCATTGATTTTCTTGCTATACATTTTGAATATGATGTCTCAGTGAATTTTTCATTTGATTAGGCTTGTTGGGTGTCCTATATGCTTCCTGGATATGCATATATGACTCTATTCTAATATGGGGAAAATTTCTCTTTAACTATTTTATTGAGAATATTCTTTATGACATTTGTTTGCATTTTAATTTCTCTTATATCCCAATTATTCTTATATTGTTTCTTCTGATTCCATCCTAGACATTTTAGAAATTCTGCTCATCTGGTGTTCTTTTTTTGCTTTTATGTCATGCATGTGCCCAAGCTTGCTTAGCTTATCCTCATTGTCAGTTCTTTCTTCAAGAGCTGAGAGCTGAGGTTCTGTTTTCTATGGAAGTTAGTCTCCTATCATTTTTCTGATGTGATTTAATGAGTATTTTAGCTCTGTTATCTCCTTTTTCAGTATGTCTTTTTCTATGATAATAGTTTTCATCTTTTGAGTTTCTTCACTTACTCTTTTGAGTTTCCTCACTTAGTCTCTTCATTAAGTCTTTAGTTTATTCTTTTATTTTAATAATCAGATCGTTGGTAATTTTTTCTAGATTTTTCATCCCACTCCCTTTCCATGTGTTCCTTGGT
>PVKS010049798.1:0-11822 GCA_004027875.1 Aplodontia rufa
GTGGTGATAAGCTCGTGAAATCAGTACAGAATTTCAGAAAGAGCAAGTTTCCAAAAAGTAGAGGTATCTGAGATTATACCTGCCGGCTTTTACTAGTTAATTGTAAAACTGGCGCTTAGCAGGAAGCAGTCATTGAAGCCACCATTCACATATTTGCCCACACCATCTTGTGCACCCTTCTTGAGGGCTCTCCCAAGGGCTCAGCCGGGGAGAGGGAAATGGCAAAGGAGAAAAGGGTTGGGATCTTCAACCTCACTTTGGGAGCTACAGTGCTCAAACACAACCTTGTAAGAGCAGATTAAAGATGGCTTGGGCTCAGGCAACTCCCAGGAAGAAGCAAACGACCTTGAAGAAGAGTCAGCCACACACTGAGCTGAGGGAGAGTGTTCCCTCTCTCAGGCAGATGCGGGCACTCGATGTTCTGCCTGGTGATTCAAAGGCAAAGCAAGTGTCACTTTATAAAGGCCGTGTGCCCACGTTCCTGCGAAGATGAGAGGAAAAAGACGACTTCAGTGAAGGAGAAAATTCACCGCCTACATGGATTTCTGAAATCCCAGAGGCAGTGGCCCTTTCTGAGAAGAACAATGTCTGTTATCAACACAAGAGTTTCTCGGCTGAATGGGCTAATTTCTCCTAGGTCACATAGCTAGTGTCATACTTAGAACGGATAAATAAATAGAAAAAAACCCCCAAAACTTCAGACTTCTGGATGTTTCTCAAAATGTTCCTACGGAAGACAACTGATTTTGGATTCAGTAGATCACCCCACATCCAATAGCTGATGTGACAATGACCTTGCAACCTTAGGATGAAGTGCATCATGCGTGAGGCTCCCACTGGCATGTCCTTCCTGGGTTCCAGAGCCCCATTTCCAGCTTCCTGGGAGAGGTTCCTGTCTGGGGGTGGTTCCAGTGCATGCAGCCAGGCTATCAAGCCCCAGCTGGTACCAAGTTGAACATCTAGGTTCCCCACCAGAAGGGATCTTGTTTGGATAACACCCATCTCCTTAATTATTGAGATCCCAAATCTAGACGCAGCCCTGATCACCTTTACCTCCTTCACATCCTGAACGGAGGCAAGGGTCAAATCCTATAGCTAGATGAGACTTGCATTTTTTACACACTTCCATCCTCTCTGACTTTGCCCTCGTTCAAGCACTCCTTCCTTTCACTCTGGAATGTTACGAAATCCTTCACTTATTTACTCCCCTCCAAAGATTATCTGACCCACCATTGAAGCACCGGCCCAAACAGCTTCTATGGAGTCTACCTCCACGTTCAGTTCAGCACTCAGCACTTTGCTCGGCACATGATGGGGTTAGATCAATATTTTCTGGATGGATATACACAGGGATCATGTATTTATTGAACAGTTATAACGGACCAGATGCTAAGCTAAGGGGTACAGACAAAGCTGGGAACAGAGAAGCTTCTGCCAAATCCCCTCCCTGCTCACTGGTCTTCAGCCATCGATGGACAGAAACGGTTCATCCTGGCTTCCCAGCCCTTCTGAAGCAGGGTGTCATTGTTTTACCCTGGTCACCTACTCGCCCACTCAGCCTCTAGCCAAGGATTTCTAACCCTGGCATTTTGACACTTGGGGGCAAATAATTCTTTATTGTGGATGACTATCTTATGCATCATAGCATGCTGAGCAGCATCCCTGGCCTCTACCCATTTGATGCTATTAGCACCCCCCCCAGCATGAATATCCCCAGACAAGGCCAAATGTCCCCATCAGGGGAGGGATGCTAAATCACCCAGTTGAGAACTGCTGATCTAGAGTGAGACCCAATTTATCCCTGTTGTCCCTGGGGAATTGTTGACAGCACCCCTGTTTCACTTTCAAAGATGCCCCAGTTTGGTAGACAAACTACATGGTCTTCCTCCATCTGTCTCCTGAGGCAGCAACCTTGCTCTGTCCTCATGCAGACTCTGGAGAAGAACAACAGATGAGTATGAAGCTCTCAGCTTCCAAGCAACACACCATTCTGGTGAACAGAGCTTCTCTTTAGACAATATAATTCCCGAGCTGGAGCGCTGGCTCAGCGGTTACGGTGCTTGCCTGGCAAGTGCAAGGATGTGGGTTCAAACCCCAGCACTACGTGCACAAGGAAGTGTCAGAGCAATGAAAGCCACATGAAAAACTAAATAAAATTGATTCTTTCTCTTTCACTGCCCCTCTCTCTTAAAAAAAATATTATATATATTTCTCTTTTCTCCCTCCAGCACATGCAGTACAGGGAGGTAAAAACAGCATCACTGTTACATAGCAAAATATGAAGATTCTAAACTATCCTCATCTCTCAAAAAGAATTACATAAATGTATGCAGCTTGCCCCTCAAAACTAGGTTCCATAGATTCCTTCCCATGTCATATTAGCCTTAAATGCCTCAAAAAGCAGCTCACATCACTCCAATATATTGGCCAGACTGTTCGACTTTTTTTTTTTTTTTTGCTAAGAAGCAATTTTGTTCCACATGTAAAGAGCTCCTGTTTTACTTACAAGATGCAAATATACGTTATTAAGAGATTTAAAAAGAGCTGGGTACTGTGGTGCACACCTATAATCCTAGCAACACAGTAGGTTGAGGCTGGAGGATCACAAGTTGGAGAACAGGTTCAGCAACTTAGTGAGGCCCTAAGTAATTTAGCAAGACATTGTCTTAAAAAAAAAAATTTTAAAAGGGCTGGGGATGGAACTCAGTGGTAAACCATCCCTGAGTTCAAACCCCAGTACTAGGGAAAGAAAAGTCAATTAGTTTTAAATTGATGGGCAGGTTTTGACTGGCATCGCTGTCTTTCTGCACCGTGGAGGGCTTGCTGAGTCAAGTGACTGAGCTCCTCTCAGTGGTTTAGATTCAGAAGGTTGGGTCCTGATAAGGTGCACTGCCAAGTTCCCAGGCGCTGCTGCTGCTGGTCTGTGATCTACAAGCTGCCAGCTGCTGCTTGCTTATTCCCCACAGGTTGAAGCATTCGATACATGGGGGGTAAGCTTGGGGTAGGGAGATCAAGAGGCTTGATCTGCTTGCTCATGGATGCGTTTTTCAGTTAATCACAATGTAGTTACTTCCTACCAGCCTGTGCCTGGAGCCATGCTAGGTTCCAGGGGTGCAGCCAGAACAGTACTGATCCCCACTTCCTGCTGTTTTCCTTTTTAGAGATGAAAGATCTTCTGTGGCCTCCAGTTCCATTCTTTCTCACCCCTCCTGCTCTGTTCATCAGCTGCTAATCAGCACCTTCAAACACTCTCCAAATCCTCCAAAGGCAGGTCCCATTCGTCAAAAGCAAAACCATAGGAGTCAGGGTAACACAAGTAAATGGAAAAACCAAGATTTTAGGAGCATCCCCCGCTTTGGCAACTCTGATCACTTCTTAGAAAACCTCTGTGAGCATTGCCCATCTCGGTCATGTCCCTTGGTCCCCTTGGCAGACACAAGGCACAGCAGCTTATTCCTTCCATTTGTTTTGGGTTTTGAGGAGAAGAGAGCTTGGCTCTCTGATCAACAAGTAGGAAGGGGCCTCAGAATTGCTTCCAGGAAACAGCAATTCAGACTACGATTTAGGATGCTTGCTTCCGCCTGTCACTGTCCCAAGGCTGGAGGGAAGGCAATCTGCATTCTCCTTGACCTCTGAGGAGCCTGAGGAGGTGTTAGCTGTTTCCCTTTAACTACTCCTCACTGTTGGTTTTCTAAGCTTCCATCTCGCAGGGAAACCCTGCTTGGCTTTCGTTTTTATCATCATTTGGGAGATGAGAGGCGGCCTAGGCCAAGGCATCCTCAATGTAGTCATCAAGTCACTTCTCTGATGCTGGGGCTCTTTCCGGACCTATTATCTTTGTCCAGGGAATAGAGAAATGTCCTGTGATTAGTAATCCCTCCTATGCAGTGAAGGCAAAACCTTTAAAATAGCTATCTTTGGGGGATATTAGGAGCATCCACATTGGTTTTCTTACCTCAAATTTTTAGGGAAGGAAAATATACTTTTCTTCATAATAAAGAATGTATACTAGAGACAGTTTTTTATGGGCTAACTCAAAATTCCAGGGACCTAACAATTGTTTAGCCAGAGATGGGAACCAGTTTTAAATGGATATGGAAGGATGACTCTATTATGGAAAAACGGTGACATGGATTCATATGTCATCCATGGGTCATTTCATGTGGATTCATTTCATATCCATCTGTCAGCCATGAGTTACACCATTTCTTAAGATATCAGAGTTTCTCTGAGCACACACAACCTTACGATCCCAAATAACTCTTCTACTTGGTGAAAAATGTCTTCAGTTCAAGAACTCTGTATATAGATTCCAAATTGCAGAGCTTCTCCATTCCAGGTATGGAAAAACTGAAGCAAAATGAAGATGGTCATTCAAACACACAGGTCTACCAGGTGGGGACCTACAGGTACATTTATAGTTTCTTCCGTAGGGTATAAAGGAACCACTCGGTGATATATCTTCGGCTTTCCACAAACTCATAACTTATATCAAGCCCTATTTTAAAGGCTCCCTCAACCAGAAGGACTCACATTGCTTCATAGAACATGAGTGCTGCTATACAATTCCACATGGAAAAGGAGAAGCTGCCAACCTACGAGGAGGAAAAAAACGCAAGTGGTTTTGGGTCACTTTGAGGATGACCTCACTGACATTATGTTCATTAGGCCTGCAATCACCTATACAGAACTGATTCCTTAATCCTCCTGGGTTCTGAGCTATGTTGAATGATGATAGCTTTTGGCTTTGTAAGGACAAGTTTATTTTAAGAATTCCAGCAGTTTTGTTTTGTTTTGTTTTGAGTTTTGTTGTTGTTGTTGTTGGAAGTAAAGTCTGGATCACAAAACAGGTGAAGCTGGAAAGAATATTTCGATTTGGGAGAGAGTATGGGTCTTAAGCATTGTCTTCCTAGGTAATAATCTAGATTTGACCTTAGGGAAGATCCGTCCTTGCTCTGAAAGGGAATGTTTTAGAAACCTTTTTGGGTCAGGGAGATGTAAAGCACTTGCTTCCCTACTGAAGCTGGGCGAGTTCACAGTTTTCAGCAAAGCATTCCAAACACACATGCTTCAGACTCTGATGATAAAGAATTTATTTAAAAATACAATTTGAACACAACACGTTCGATATCACTAATCATTAGGGAATTGCAAATCAAAGCTCCTTTCTAGGCCAGGCATGGTGGCGCATGCCTGGATCCCAGCAGCTCAGGAGGCTGAGGCAAGAGGATCACAAGTTCAAAGCCAGCCCTAGCAACTTAGTGAGACCCTGTCTGAAAAGAGAAAATAAGAAGGGACTGGAGATGTGACTCAGTGGTTAAGCACTGCTGGGTTCGAACACTGGTACAAGAAAACAAAAACAAATAACAAAAAAAACCCACAATGAGATATTATCTCACACTCATTAGAATGCTTTCAGAAGGAAAAAAAACAATGAAAAACTAAAAATTAGAATGTGACAAGTACTGGAGAGGAATTAGAACCTTTTGTGCATTATTGGTGGGTATGCAAAATGGTACAGACACTGTGGGAAGCAGTAGTTTGGATCCTTGAAAATTAAAAAGAGAATTACCATCCAGCAATTTTACTTCTGGACAACACAACTGAAAGCAGGGGCCCAAGCAGCTCCATGTGCATTCATGTCCAGCATAGCAACATCAGTAATAGCCAAGAGGTGGAAGCAGCCCAAAATCTGAGGAAAGATGGTTAGATAAACAAAATGTGGTACACACATACAATGGAATATTATTCAGCCTTTAAAAGAAAGGAAGCCCTAATACGTGACAGACACAACATGGATGAACTGGGAGGACATATGTCAGGTGAAATAGGCAGACACCAAAAGACAACGTGTATAGGAGGTATCAAAAGTAGTTAAACCCAGGGGATGGAGCGGTGGCTCAGCGGTTTTGGCGCTTGCCTGGCAAGCGCAAGGACCCGGGTTCAAACCCCAACACCACGTATGCAACTAAGTGTTGGAGCAATGAAGGCCATGTGAAAAACTAAATAAAGTTATTTCTCTCTTTCTCTGTCTCTCTCACTGTATTTCTCTCTTTAAAAAAAGAAAAAAGAAAAAAAAGTAGTTAAACCCAGAGGCAGAAAATATAATAACGATTGTCAGGGACCAGGGGGAAATGAAGAGCTGGTATTTAACACATATGCAGTCTCAGTTTTATAAGCTGGAAGGAGTTCTAGAAATGGATGTTGGTGACAGTCAACATGTGGTATTGCATTAACAGGATTTCTTTTATTTTAATATATAGTATGAGGGCATTTCATGCAATTAAAGTGTATACTTTAAATGGTTAAAGGTGTAACCTTCATGTTATCTGCATGCATTTTATTAGAATTTTAAAAATTAGATATCCACCCAATGTGTGCATGCACATGTATATATATATACATATACATATATGTACACACATATATTTTAATATTATATATATATTTAATAAGGATATGTATATATACATTTTTGGCATTATATATATATTTAATAAGGGAATCTGATCTTGAAGAGATTGTTTCTTCCTGTGTAGCACTGTGTATGGCATGAGGCTTGAAATCATCCAGTTTGGGTTTTCTGGTGTCTGATGCACAATGCCATTTGGAACAGGGTAACTTGGAATCGGAGGGAAGTCTTTGAGTGTGTGCTTCACCAGCGGGGCAGAGAGAGGGCAGGGGAAGTGCAGCCCCCACCCTGCTGAACAGGTCAGGATGGCACTTCCTTCAAAGCAAACACGTGTTCCACAGTCACTTCACCTGGAGCACAAAAACAGACTTCAAGAGTGAAGGGGAAGAGGGCACTCCTACCTGTGGTGGGTAAAGGGGCCCCTGCTACGTAGTAACTCAGGTAAAAGAAGCAGAGGAGGAAATGACTACAGGAAGCCCCTCGCCCACTGAGTGTAGGTGCAGTGACATGTGAGATCCAGCTCTCAGCCTTCCTTTCCTGCATTCCTAGCACACGCTCGTGTGCCCGCTCCATTTCTCCTCCTGGTCTTGCTAGCAGAACTCCAAAACGTCCACCTTTCTTGGGAAGCTAATTCTACCCATGGCCAATATGTTCTATACCACTATTAAGAACAGTCAGATAACAATCCTGACCACCGACAAGCTCAGCTGGCAGGGAGATACTTGTGAAAGAGTTTCTTGTCCACCAAAAGAGATAGAAAGAAATGGAAATAGTTCTTCTCTGTGAATCTAACCCAGGACCATGAAAAGTGCTAACCTTGAGCAAGAAGTCAGAAAGGGAGAAGAGAGAGGGCAAGAAGGGGTGAAATTATTTTGGACGATGATGTTTGTGCAAATGAGACTGCCAACCATGGAATCCTCCTGCCCTTGAACTTATCAGTGCTTGAGCCTTTGGAATCATGATGTTCTGTAATGTGCAGCCAAAAGCATTCTACTTAAGTGATTCAGAAATGTAATTCCTTCATGTTTTTCTTAAATTAGAAAAAAAGTAGAGGGATTGTTAGAAATGATCATCTAGTGTTAGCTGTGCCTCTGGAGAATTAAGAGGGATTGCTGATCATCACAATGAAACCAAATGGCTAGGGGAAGAGCCTCAGAGGCAGGGTGCTGTGGTGAGAGGGACACTCAGAGCAGTGATCCACAGCATGAAGTGACAAGTGACAGCAGTGCAGACTCATGGGACATGTAAACATGTCCTCAGTGTCTTGAGGAAGAGGAGCAGAGAAGAATTCATTTGAGACACTGACCTCGGTCCAACATGCAGAAGAGGGGCTATTATCAGCTATGAAAAGTGAAGAGGAAGACTTTGGAGGCATTCAGGTCATAAGCATAAGGAACATCACAGGAAGATGAGATTCCTACATGATTTCCTGCACCTCTCTCTATAGTTCCGGTGAGGACCCGACTCATGAAGATGACAAATCCAAATTGGTATACTCAGGCAAATGGAAAGGAAGTCTCGCCCCACGCCGGAAATGAGTTGGGCATGATGAGTCAGCTGAGCACACATCACAAAAGCCCTCAGATCTGGACAATGTGTGACTCGATAAAGCAGGATGATCACAAACATCGTTCTTGACCTTAACTGTTTACGTTCAACTCTCCACTGGAATGTGTGCATAAACGTAAAACATGTAAGGAGTGAGAAGCTATGTTTTAGCTATATTTTGCACTATTATTGGAATAAATGTAGCCATGAGTATTTTCTGCCTTTAAAATACATTGACAAGAAAGGAATGATTGATTACACTTGGCATATTTTCCCCTCTGCTTGTATTCTGGTACAATTATAAAAACATAATGTGATTTTTCCAATGCTACCCGACATAAGCATTTGAAAACCAAGCAAAATTTGGATTCCATGTGATTGTGAGTTGTATAACAGTTTGGAAGAGAAGCTCATATTTGACATTCAGAGCCCCATCTTTCTGCCTCAAGCAGCTGCCCTGAGGTACTCACGCCAGTATTACCTGAGTTTCAATGACATCTGTCCTTCAAAGGCCCAAATCACAGATGTTCATTATACCAACAACTAGCACTTTCACAGGAGAGCCAGAGCCCAGATATGACTCTCAAGTTGCCCCCAAAGTAGAATTCTTTCCCAAACACATTCACCCTATAAGCACCAGACAGAGTTTAGAGCTTTCAAAAGTTTTCCAAGTTTAACGGGTTCATAGCATCTGGAAAACCAGACTAGGAGAAAAAAACAAAATAAAGACAACATTAACTGTAGTCGCACACAAGGGAAGAGTCAGGATGAGTCACCTTGGTTATTGACAGGTGTTTGGAGAAGAACATGCATTATTTGATATTGATGCTGACAAAAGAAGGTTCCAGAGCAAGTTTAAAATGCAGAAGGAAGAAACAGTCAAATCCCATCCCCATGGCTGCTAAATCCCTGCATTTGAGAACTCCACATGCTTTCAGTTTTTATCTCTCTTGCTCACATCTTATGCTGTGACTAAACCAACTCATCCAACTGTAAACCCTTTTGTTGTGAATCACTATTTCATGTAGGCTTGGTGTGTTAATCAAACTGCCAGCAAATGCAAAAAAAAAAAAAAGAAGAAGAAGAAAAAAGAAAAAAAAAGCCACGTTCCATCTAATGAAGAAAAATCTGAGCTTTCTACAACAAACACATTTTCCAGTGGATGAGCTTTTCACAGAGTAATTATTTCACTTCTCCCAAAGATTACTGATTATATCGCACAAAAAAACCAAGAGAGGGCTGTTTTATCTTCCCCATCTACGGTCCTTGTGCAAACTTATACTTGTTACCATGAAAAATGACAAATTTGCCATCTGATCAAAATGTTAACAAGGTAACTGTCAGCGAGATGGATCTCTGACTGTCACTGCAAGCCAGAACATGAGGATACATTGATATTTCTCAATACAGCCTCTGCTTCCCCAATGCTCACTAACAACATTTCCACCGTGAGGGTAATAAATCACCTGGAAATAACAAGCTATATAGGATCTCTGGGATATGATAGATTCATCCTAACAGCACTATCTGCAAGGTAGGGAACAATTGATAATGATCTACAGAAAGCCCCAATCAACTGCCATTTGCCATAATGGGGCAGATGAAGCAAAGATATGAAATCTTCACCACGTGACCCACGCTATGTCAAAACTGAACTGCTTGGGAAAAAACACACAACAAACAAAGTGCAAATGGCTGAACATTCCATAAGATCAAATAAATGGAACCTAAAAGTTAATAAGAGTCTAGACACAACAATTCTATTAGACATTGGTAATCATGGCATGATCACAGCAACTGCGACTTCATAAACAGTCAAAGAGCGGAGGGGTCTTCATTCCAAACACACACACACCCTGACTCAGTTCCTGGTTTAATGGACTCTCCTCCATGACATTCACACTCTTGAAGATTCTTTGGGCCACATTATTTATGACCTTCTAATTCAATGGTCTAAATAATGAAAGAATTTTCTTATCCATAGTGTTATGGCCAAAGGCCACAACAAAGGAGCCAGCAAAAAAAGAGAAGCATAAGCCAATGTGGAAAGGAAAAGAAATGAGAAATCAGACACGGACACGGGGATGATCATGATACGAGATCACACAAGGAAGCGTGGCTTCTCGCCGCCAAAGGGTTGCCTCCTGGCTCCGTCCACTTATGTTTTAATAGGAAGGGACTCTCACAAGGCCGCCTTAGTGTCCTGTCTCTCTCTCTCTTGCAACATTTTTGCTATTCCTGGTTAAGATGCTTCCAGGAGACTCCAAGCATTTTTCCTCCCCAGGGCCGTGTGCTTGCTCTTCCATCAGAAATCTCTGCCATCCCTTCTCCTACCCTAAATCTCTCCCTAGGATTCTTCCCTGTCCTTTTTGGGTGTTTTTTTGTTTTGTTTTGTTTTGTTTTGTTTTGTTTTTGTTTTGCAAGTAGCACCCACACCAAGTCCCTTTCATCTCTACCATAGGTGTTTCTTCCATGGCAGAAAGAACCATGTCTGTTGGAATCATTCTTGTTTCCAAGATTTCTTGCACATTCTCTTTTATATAGTAACAATTAGTTTTTAGTTCTGTGAATATTTCAATGGAAGTGACCCTGGTGCATTAAAATGGGTCAGAAATCATAATCTAGAGTTTATATATTTTTTCACATATGTTCACACACACACACACACACACACACATAAAATATCCAAATGCTCTAATCATTCACCTATTATTTTTCTCAAAAGAATAGACCTCTGAAAACATGACATTTATTTCAATGCCACTCTTAATGGTGTTTGTTACTCTACTTAAGTTTTTATAGATGTTCCTCATCTGGGACAATGGAACAAATTGGGTTAAGTACAGATCTGATCCCGTGCTCTGGGACACTAGATTGCCTGACTTTGACTCTCAGTGCTAGAACTTAGTAGTTGTGTAACCCTATGCAAGTACTCTGCTTCTATGTGCCTCACGCCACATTCTGTAACATGGGGATAGTATGGCTGTTCAGGACAGTATCGTAAAGACTAAATTAGTTCATCCAGGTAAAGAGTTGGAAGCAGTATCAGGCACACAGGAAGCCATCAAAAAACATTAGCAGTTACTGATAGCAAGAACAGAGGTAATTCTGACATATTTCAGTGCATAAATATATGATTATAGATGTTAGATCAATGAGCCAGCTTCTTCATTATTGGTCTTTATACATCCCTTAGCCAGAACAGAACTTTATTCCTTTCTAGTTCCATGTTCTCAGATGAAATGGGAAGAATAGGCACTGGACATGAAGTCACTTGAAGCAATGCCCCCTAAATACCATCACTTTCAATTGGAAGCAGCTTAGAAGAGCATTGCTGTTATTGATTCAGACATCTCAATAGCACTTAAAAATGAAAGACAAAAATGGATTAGTGGATTTAGTTTCCTGCAGACATGCTGGATGAAGAAACACTTGTCATGGGCAGTGTATATTTTTAACACACACTTCTGAAAAATGTTATTTCTTCATCCACATCATAATCAAGGAATTAACAGATTCCAGTGGACCACAGAGCAAGGACAGGACAATGGTAAGAGCACATGGCATTGAGATGACTGTTTCTAAATAGGTCAGGTCTCAACCCTTTACCAGCTGTTGACAAGAGATGTGTGGTTTCTGATAGACTGGTCATGTGTTTGAATTTTTTTTTTCTAATTTTCAAATATTTGACTATTTAACCTTACACTGATTAGAACTTGGAAATAAAAGTGTATTTTTAGAGCTAGAAAGGAAGGCTATGTGGATGAAAGGCCATTAAAATAAAAGGCCATCTAAAATAAAACTTATTTTAGAGGGGTATAAGAGTGGAAAGAAAGAACAGGTTCCATGCTTGGGATGTAAC
>PVKS010049799.1:0-11821 GCA_004027875.1 Aplodontia rufa
TACTGAATTGCCTGATTTTACATAGAGGAAAAATCCAAAGGAAAAGACATATCACAAAATAATTACAAAATAAACATGCTGCACCACTGCCACTGCAGACAGGGAAAAACAACCATGGAGAATTGAAGTGCACAAAAATAGATTGGCAAAGCCTGTTCAAAAGCAAACGTGGGCATTTAAATTTAATGATCTGGGGGAGAAGAGAGAAGAGAGACAAAGCTAGATTAAATGCTATCATTCTTAAATGTAATATTTTTGGATAAATAATTCTTTGCATTTTGACCATGTACAGTTAGTGAAATGTTTATAGAGAAATAATGAGTCTCATCAATCTTTTACAATTCAGTGCTGGACAACCTGTTTCAGAAGATGCCTTACATGTGTCCATTCATCCATCTCCATATAAATTCCCTGAAATAATTTACAGACTAAATGTATAAAATGTATCAATAAATGTGGGACATAATTGCATAAATGCTACAATTACGTATATATGTATATGTCATTTCACTTTCATTTGTAGTCACAATGATCAAAGATGCTGAAAATTCATCTATCCTTATGGAATGCCTTTTCCTACATGTTTCTCAAAGGAGATTTTATAAAATACACAATAAGGTACATCTTACAAAATAATGAAAGCACACGTTCACCTGGCAGTCCTTTCCAAATGTCAATTTCTTTTTTTTTTTTTAAAGAGAGAGGGACAGTGAGAGAGACAGAGAAAGAGAGAAACAGCTTTATTGAGTTTTTCACATGGCCTTAGTTGCTCCAACACTCAGTTGTGTACGTGGTGCTGGGGTTTGAACCCGGGTCCTCGTGCTTGCCAGGCAAGCGCCGAAACCGCTGAGCCACCGCTCCAGCCCATCCAAATGTCAATTTCTAAGGAAATGTATTAATGTTAAAGAATATTTGTCATAAATCATACTAACATACTAAAATCATCCTACATATAAAGCATACTTTCATTTTTCAAAAAACATACAGTATCAGGAAACATTAATTTGTGTATTTTTCTCTTTGCTTCACTCAAATAAATATTAAGTAATGCAGGAAATATATAAAAGAAAATCCAAAAAGACATTTAATTCTCATATTCACTTCCTATAGTTTATAGGATTCAGTCTTCCATTTAAGTAGAATTGAAACCTGCCAGCTTATTAACCATGCAAAAACAATATATTGCATATGTTCTATTTCTCTATGAATAGCTTATTTTCCAGATTTAATAACTCAGAGAAATTGCTATGAAAAAATATGCTCTTCCATTCTCAATTAATGATTAAATTCATAATGTACATTCGCATAAAAAGGTCCTGCTTCACATAACTAAATTTATAAAATCTGCACGTAAAAAGGCCACTTCCACACATGTTCAGAATTTCCACTGAGGTGCCAGTCTTAGCCCATTATTTCTCTTAGTTATCTTTTTTATTAACTACTGCACTCGGTTCTTATACTGAAGACTACAATTAAGTTAGAACAAAGTAATTTTATATCACTTAAGATAATAAATGGAAAGAGTTCCGGGGGCCAATGGTCTGCCATCCAGAAAATCTTCAACAGTTGATCTCAGGGAATGCAAGATGCACATGGACTGTTCCTGTCAGATGAATAAAGGCTTAGTTGAAAAAGAGATGAATTACTTCTTCTAGATTAATTATTGTTAATGGAATGATATAATTAAAAATCATTGTTTAAACAACTGTTTATGAGTATATAATTCTCTCTTGATTATATTTTTTACAAATAACACAATAAAATACAATTGCTATACGCAGCTAGCCTTGATTGATACAAGTGTAATTTAATAAGTGCCTTATAAGCCCATTAAAACCATTTCTATCAGTTTGTTTGATATACTTAAATACATAAATTCTACAGAGAAATTCTATACTTAATTTGGGAAATAAATATATATATAAGCTTTTATTTCAAGTGTGGAAAAACAGAGTTCATATAAAAAGAAAGGAGAATAGGCAGGCACAGAGAGAGGTCTGTTTCTCAGAATGCTGAAGGTTTGTTATATGGAGGGAATTCTGGAATAGTAAAAAAGCAGCATAGTAAAAATCAGATCAGGCTTAAAATATCAATAGATGCTAAATCCTGGAGGAACTAGATATCTTCATGGTCTTGAAGTGTCTCATCAGACTCACCAGTTGCAAGTAAGTTAGGTAAAGTTATTACTTCTAAAATAAACACGGAACGTCCTTTTTTTGTTCCCCAAAAAACAAACCGGGAAGTGGTATAACTATATTCTACAAAACTGTAGTTATCCAAGACAAAGACAGGATGTGAAATTTTCTAGAACAAGATTTAGAGACATAACTCAGCAATAAAATATTTGATCCTAAGTTAGATCCTGCACTGGAAATAAAGATAGGAAACATATATAGACATTATTCTGTCAATTACACAACTGTATCAGGAATGGAAGATTAAAGTATTACATCAAAGTTAACTTAGTAAGATTAACCACCAAAATGTAGCTATGCAAAAGAACATGCCTGTTCACAGACAATACTCACTCAGTTACTTAGTGGTAAAGAATCATGATACAAGTCCTTATCCTCAAGTGGTTCATAAAACAGAAATATATTAAAATACATAAATTTGACTAAATATACTCCTTTTACTGTTCTTAATTTTACAATTTCCCTGTAAATCAACAAATAATTATAGAGTAGAACATAAAAATGTAATAAAGGAGGGCTGGCATGCTTAGTATTTTGGGGTTTTAACAAACACACCAAGCATTTTGCTCTATACCTAGTTATTAACAGATATAACTGTCAACCTTTCTATACCTGTTTTCTTAAGGTTAAGTTAACATCTGGTTCCATATCACACAGTTGACAACTGGCATAGGTTCCATTTAAACCTAAGTAGCTAGAGTCCAAAGTCTTATTCTTATGATAATTCTATTTCATTAAATATGTACAACATTAGCTTTGTATACATACCAAAGGAAGCTCTAAAATTTTAACACATGTAAAGTTGTATGAATAATAAGAATCCTAAAGAACACTACATGTTAAAAATAATTTAGAAACCAATTTCACAATCATAATATCTCAAAGTAGAGCATTCACAGACATGATAGAATGGAGAACTGAAGCTCTTCTCCATTCTATCACACCTCTTCCTGAAGGTGTCAAACACAATTTTTTTTGTTTATTTAGCAATGATCATCATCTTTTATACTTTCTCATTTTTACCTTCAAAATCTATTTAAATCTTATTGTAGAAATTGGATTTTTTAAAGCCAGTTCCATTATTTCCAACCAAACAGATTATGGGCTTCCGGAGGACAGGACTGTGTCAGATTTCTTTGCATTAATCATGATACCTAATAGCCTATGGATGAATCAAATCAATGTATATTTATTAATTGCACTTTTATTTGTCTCAAAGTTTCACAAAGAAAGCTAAAATGACTTTAAAATTTTTTGATAGTACCAAAGTACTGACCATAAAAAAAATTACAATACAAAGCAACTAGAATGGCATATATAAACATACTATCTGTAATAGCCTAAGAGTAGAACACTAAGTGACCTTTCTTTTAATTCTTCCATGTATTTTCTTCCAAAAACATACTTCAAACACATTATATTATGCTTTTATTAAAAAAACAGAAAGGGCTTTATAATTGTTTGTTTTATGTATACAAAATTTCACTATAAAATTTTTCAGGCCAGCAATTATCTTTCACTTTTATGTCACCAACACTATTTCTGGGACTGTGTTTGGCTCACAGCACTGCTGTCAAATATGGAAATGAACACTGTCTTCATAGTTTAATCAGGGGGAATTTTGGGATTTATAGATATATGTGAATTATACATAATTAAAGTACATTCAGATTTGATTATGAACAGTCGTGGGCTGTTCACCTTGCTCTCCTCTACATGGCACTTCCCTGAAGAAAAAACTGGTGGAGCCAAAGCTGAGCCAATGAGACACCTCTCTGACATCTTTTGTACTAGGAACCAGAAAACACATTAAGTCTGTCTCTCTTTGTCATCTGCCTTCATGTGTCCTTCCCACCCTCCTCCCTTTTCTTTCTCTTGGTCAATATTGAAAGAATGTATAAATTGAAAGCTGTGTGACATACAGGTTCCCTTTCTTATAAAAATTACCTATCATATGAGCAAATAAATTGGAGTTTTAGGAGAAGGAAGAGGAGTAACATATTTGTAATAATTTTACAAGTGGAAATATTTTAATAATTATTACAATAATAGCCTGTGTCCCTGAAGTCTATATTTTCACCTGTCTTTGAGGCCCAAATGTCTTCTTACCTTTCATTAAATGATCTATAATGACTGGAGTGCTGTACTTATAAAGCCTCCTGCAATTAGTATTATTACTCTAAAATAATAAAACTTTGCTATTCTAGTACAACTGTGGGGAATATTTTTCTCCTCTTTTCACACAGCCCTGTGGACCAAAGGCCAGAGTAGAACTTTTATTTGGGGAATTCTTCCATTAGTCAGCAGCTATGCAGAATAGCACAGGCACAATTCTAACTTTTAACAAAGACTGAAATGACTGACCCAGAACATCATTACTGAAAGAAATTCTTTCACGTGGGAAATAAAGGTACAGGAATAAAATCTGGTCTTTCTTCCTTGCAGAAAGGTTGATAAAATAAAATAAATGTCAAAAGGCTATCACATCTCAACCTGTGTTTTACAGTTCTGTTTCAGTTGCTGTTCATGCATTTTATCTGGTCTACAACATCAGAGAACATAAGATGTTAGATTCAAATTCTACAGAATTCTGCCACTTGACTAGCTCTACGATCAAGGGCACATTTTCTATGTTTTCTAAACTACTCATCCATTCAACGTATTTTTGAGTACTTACAATATAACAAGTGCTTTTCCTAGGCACAGTAAGCCAGAAGGACAAAGGATACTATTGTCACTGAATCTATAATATGATCAAAAGGAGACAGGCAATAAGGATGTATAGAAGTTCATACAGCTAAGTTAGTGACAAATGTTTTCAATAAAAGATAATAATGGGACAGAGGAAGGTGAGGCAACTCTTAAGCTGGTCACAGAAGGCCACTCAGAGCCAAGGCAAGAATGTGATAGAATCAGTCATGCAAACGTCTGCGGAAGATTCTTTCCCAGAAAAGTGATCAGCTCAGACAAAGGATGTAACACAGGAAAACGAAAAAAATCGTCGAGAGAGAAAGGAAAGTAGTACTCCTGGAAGAAATGGACAACAGAGTGAAGAGGCAGAAATCAGGTCATAACAATAGACAGTGGCCAGATGGGGAAGTATGGTAAGCCTTCACCTAATAAATATGCATTGCATTTCAACCTAATTACAATAGGCAGTTAGGGTTTAGGGAAAGTTCACAATATGCTCTTACTTCTAAAACCTGTGAAAGCAAACTGAAGAAATAGATGAGGGTTTATAAAAAGATAATCATATGATCATAAAATCATTTTTCAATTAAATTGATAATACATGTAAAATGTTAATAGAGTACACAGCACACTATCTTCCAAAAATAAATGTTTGTGATAAAAATTATTTTTATTTACCCCATGAGCTCTGAAAACTGGGCTGTGAGTCAAGACCTCATCCTGAGAGTCAAGTAAGGTAAATTCTCTCAAGGTCAAGCATATGTAATCACTGCAGATGGTGGCACTTTATAACATGCAAAAAATCAACAGGAACTTTTCAATTTACAGACGGATCATCTTCCAAATGTCCCCTCTCATATCCATCATTGGAAATTCCAGGCATACTTTCCCACAGAAGCAATGAATATTGGTTATTTCTCATGGTAACCTGAAGAGTTCTATTTTATCTATAATATGCTAATAATCTATAATATGCTAATAACACCAGTTTGGGTTTTGAGCCAAGAGGAAAATAACAACTGCATCATTGACTGGATGCTAAATAACTGTCAACCTCAATCTAAGTACTGATTAAGCCTGTTGAAGCATCATAAGGTGAACACTATTGCTCTCTCCATCTTAGAGATGAAATACTAAAAAAAAAAAAAACAAAGGTTAACAAACAGCCCACAAAGTCAGTATTGCAGAGCAAGGAATCAAATTTAGGCAGTTCAAAACAAGCATCTATTCTATTCAGTGCTGTTAACAATCATGTACTACTGTGTGGATTCTAATTTTTCGTGCTTTAAAACTCACTCACAGAGAAAGAGAAAAAAAATGAATGGTCACTGTTTGCCTGTGAATCCTTACTAACCCTTTATTGGGGGCTTTATTCCATTTCCTGGTGTTCCACTTCAGAATACTAGGTATCCTCCTGTACAATCTCAGGCAAAACAATTTCATGGCATTCATTGGTAAAAGCAATATTTAATAAAATTCTACCTTGACACAAATTTTAAAAATAAACACCTAAAAATAACCTTCATCTCAGGGCTACAGAAAGATTTTAGATTTTAAGCAGTAGGTACAGGCATCACCTCTGCCCAGTGACAGACTCAAGGCTGCGTTAATACCAAGGAATCTTTTAACCTGTTACTCTTTTGCCCAGTAACATGCATCTACTTCTGAGGAATTTAAATTACTCTTCTCAAAAACTGCCAGAGGGATACCAATGATAGCCCAGTATTCAGGAGAGGGAGACTACTGTAGTAATTACTAGGATTGTAGGAGGCTCAGAAAGAAAAACACTATGCAATATGGGGGCAGATATTTGGGGGCTCATATAGATTATGTGACTTTGAGCTAGTTACATTTTTTTTTTAATCCTTATTTTCCTATATACACTTAAAATAACAGCTGCCTCACAGGGTGGTTGTGCAGATGATAAGGTACTGAGGGAGGAATAGTAACAGCCACCCTATTAAATGCTTCCTGCATGTCATGTGCTTCATATGGGTGCACCCTCAATACTGCCCTTCGTGTAAGGTCAAATGCCCTTTCCATTTTACAAAAGGGGGAATGGAGGTTTGCAAAATGATGAGAACTGTTTCCAAGGTAACTTAGGGTAGAAGTACTGACGCTAGGTTGAAGATGATACTCTAGGTCCTGTCCCAGTCGTAACCACTAAATTTAACATTCTCCTTACATTTAGCTGTAATGCAATGCATTGCTCTAATTTTTATTGCTATTCCCATTATCAGTCCTTTCATGGGTTGATAGGTGAATTTAAGGAAATGTAAAGCAATGAAGTAACAGGTTGCACAAAGCTAATGCTTCATACATAAGATTTCTTCCTCCAATCTATAAATTCTGAATTATCTGTTTGGCTTTATTAAAATTATCAAACATGAGAATATCTGGACTAAATAACAGAGCATTCTTTATAGCAATGCGAAACAATTAAACCTCTAACCACAGTTATTTGAATCATTTATTACTAATTCTTACTTGTCATTTAATAACTCATATTTATTTTGATATGTCACTGTGAGTACTATTAGTGCCAGAAAGTCTTCAGCCAGTTGATGTTCCCCAACCCTGGGCTTATTTCCCCACTAAATAAAAGTAGGTCCATGATTTGCTCGCTCTGGAATTAAACAGCCATCTTCAGCCATACATTTCTCACTTTTCCTGACCTACTTCAAATATTTCAAACTTCTCACTCAACCTTCCTCCCAATGAGTTTTTCTCTATGAAACACAGAAACCGTGGAATGAGTCCCTTGCCTTTTTCCATGAAGCATAAACTCACATCCAACTTCTAGTATCTACCCAACCGTGAGAAGAATTTTTAGCTCTGCTCCCTGAAATCACTGGCTGGTCCTCAAACCCAATTAGCCATACAGGGAAACATTAGTGCTCCTACCAGTGTCCCCTGGCAGGAGGCTGCAGCCGTGCATGTTCCCCATTAGGGTGGCCTCTCAGATATGATGGCATTTGAAAGAGTGCCCAATGTGAGCACAAAAACGGACCTCAGATGATCAGGCACAGTGTCTTAATTTTAGAGAAGAAAATGCTGAAAACAGAAATAGATACTTATTCAAGATCCCAGTTACCAAGGCACAGCACACAAAAGAAATCTTTCTTGTGCTATAGAGAACGGAAAGGATGTGTTTCAACCAAAGAAGTACATCTACTTTCTAATTTCTCTAAACCAAGTCCATACAAGTTTTAATAACATTTTTTCTGATTCTAAGCAAAATATATCATAATTGTAAAATAATTTGCAAACTAGTAAAAATATAATGAAAATAATTATGGATAATACCAGAACTCAAAGAGAACTTTTGCCATACATATGCCAATGTATTTATTAGGATCACATTATATATATATAATATTCATTCTGTGATCTTAATTATTTAACCTTTTTTTTCAGAGAGAGGGGCAATGAGAGAGAGAGAGAGAGAGAGAGAGAATCAACTTTATTTAGTTTTTCATTTGACTTTTGTTGCTCTAACACTTCGTTGTGTATGTTGTGCTGGGGTTCAAACCCACATCATCCTCATGCATGCCAGGCAAGCTCTATAACCCCTAAGCCACCGCACCAGCCTTATTTAATCCTAAAATATACTTCAAATATTTTATCATTTATGCAGTATTTCATCAAAAGCATATCACATGACAAATGAGTAGGCATAGAGATTCACAATTTCTCATTTTTTATTACTCATTCATTTAAAATTTTATCATTCCATCTCTCCATTTACAAGTTCATCATTCACCATTCTATTATATTCTACTATAATGGACAAACATCTTCGTATATAAACTACAAACATTTTGTTTGGTTAATATGATTCAAGAACAGAATAGAAGGTTCTGGATTATTTAAAACAAAAATCAAATGACAGATTTATTCTTGATTGAAATTAACAAGCTCTTGCTTTCATAACTTGATTCAATAGTCAGTTTAAAATTTTGTGGTAACTTTTGTGCTATTAAATCTTAGAATGCAGAAAGGTAAAAATCTACTCCAAGACATTTTCAACCTACCATATTCATTGCCACTTCTAGCCCTAAAAATAATATTCCTCTTATCAATAAAGTCATAAATAAAATGTTCTAATCAGAATTAGTTCTCAAACTTTTGTGCTTACTTACAGTCAGATATGGAAAGCAAAGCATTCAACTTCCTTGCACAGTTCGGTAAGACTAATTTTCAAGGCAGCTTTAAGTGGTCAACATTATGGTAGAACTAGTTACCTGTCAGTGTGATGTGATCCAGCTGTTCAGGCAAGACCATGTGGCACTGCACATGGAACCTACACCTGACTTTCAGTAACACCTGTGGTCCAAGTTGAGTTTGGCCACTGGCTAGCTGCATGGCCTCGGCCCTGTCTTCAGTAAAATGGAAATAAGACCATGCATCTTGGGAAGCTCTGTGTGAGGATCAAATGAACGAATAAGTGACAGTTACCTTCATTTTATAAAAACCTTACAGATTAAGGTAAACTGTGCTTCTGAATAAAAGGACTAGTTCATCAAATACAATTCTAACCCCTATTACCAAAACTCAAGTGATGGTCACAGAGATCTGAGCTAAATTGTATGTTCAGATTGAATGGAACATAGTGATAGCCACCCTCAAACTCTTATTAAATCAGCACCATTTGCTTATCAGTCATCAGACCTCCAAAGAAAATAAAAATTCCACACTATTTCTAAGGAGTTATTCATCAGCCCTTGATCTTGACTTCTATCTAAAGATAGGTGAATTTATATATAGATCAGATCTCTCCAGTAAATGATATGCAGATTAAGAAGAAAAAAACAAACTTGATTAACCTGGCCTTTTTACAGTGATCACTGTTAAGACTGACACTTGTAGATTTAGACATAAGTAGACAGGTAGGTAGGTAGGCAAACAGATATCAAACCTCCAAGATTAATTTTACAGGAAAAATCACTTTAAGAACAGTTTCAATCTCCCTATGGTAGGCTTAACCAAAACCTATTGTGGAAAGAGTTCTCCTCAAATTTCTGGTTTGAATATTACCATTTCTATTGCTTTTTTATTTTTATTTTAATTATACTAGGTGAACATAACAACTGAAGAGTCAGGCAAAATTAAGACCCATGTTTGTGAGAAGTAATTTACCAACAATTCACAGCAGAGTTAGGGTAGTGGTGCTTTCCATTATCGTTTTTCAACGACCTCATTTTCATTCCTCAAAGCCAGGAGTCTCTCCTCTGAAAATCTAGTCTGACAACAGATCTAAGTCTAGGCTCCTAAACAGACGGGTTTGCTTTTACTTCATAACAATAACTTTTATTTTTAAAACGGAAGGGATCCCAAATGAATGTGCTACATTTGTTTAGTTACACTGCATTGAGCAAATACAGTAACTTTATTTCTTTACTATAAATGTTCCTTATTACAAAAGGATAAGTACTGAACTCAATATGCATAAATTTCTTCATGATTTTGTCCTTGCCAACTTTTCCAGTCTTGTCACATGCTTAACTACTTTGTAGCTCAAGGATTAACAGTTCTGCACTTGAAGATTTATCAGTGTGATGGACAGTGTTTGTAATGTAATAGAAACCCACCTATCTTAATGAATTGCAGGTAATGAGAAAGCTCCTTTTTATAAAACATGAGATGCATTACCGTCTGCTAAAATGATGCCCCAAATCATTATGTACAATGTCCTCTGACCAAAAAGATGCATGTGTATTCTTCATAATCCTCCTAACACAGTATAAAAGGACAGCTCTAAAAAGAGACAGATGAACAATATCCCATTAATGGCAGTGTCAGCCAGCAAGCATTCTCGAGGCCAAAAGTGAACGATGTCTTTTGTTAGCAATTTAGGTAAACTAAACTACACATTAAGATAGAAATAAGCTTTTCAAAACAATATATTACCAATATGCTCCACTAGCATTCAGCCAAAAATATATGGAATTTGTGGACTTTATTAATTTTAAATCAATGGTACTAATTCTAAAGCTCATGATCACTCTCTTGTATTTGGGTACTAAAAAGCACATAAATTGAATTATAATTCTGAAAACACTAATACAGCAATGGATTTTTCTCATTCCAAACTCCTCATAAGCACAGTTGTGAGAGGCAATGGTGGTATTCATTTCATTTGAGGTTCTGCTGTATTTATTTTAAAAACTGAAAAAAGTTGCCAAAGACATATATCAGAACACATATTTCATAATTTCATTAAGGTCATCTATCCCCTGGTATTTAATGCAATGAAATTCCACATTGTAGAGCTCCTCCCAGTCCATCATTCCCCTTCTTGCCTTTGAAATTTCTAGGTTTATTTGTTTATTCCACCAAGAAGTGTAAGGAAGTATGCCCCCGGTCTGAATTGGAATAGATGAATAACTCTGGAAATACAACACTCTTTTAGTACATGACCACAGAAAGGAGAATTCAGGAATTCATTGTGCATTTTCAGCACTTAACCTCATCAATCACATAAAATGATTACAATTTTGTACATAACCAGGTAAAGTTAACCTCAAGTGAAAATATATGCTCCAACTTAAGTTTTTGGCTCCTTTGTCAAGTATGAGGTAACTACTTCTGTGAGTTTCTCTGTGTCTTCTATTCTATTCCACTGAGCTTCATGCCTATTTTGGTACCAGTACCATGCTGTTTTTGTCATTACAGTTCTCTAGTATAATTGGAAGTCTGGTATTGTGATTCCTCCAGCTTCACTTTTCTCACTAAGAACAAGGGTCTCATATCCAGAATCTATAAAATACTCAAAAATGTCAGCTACAAAAACACCAACAGCCCAATTGATAAATGGGCCAAAGAGCTAAATAGAGACTTCTCACCAGAGGACATTGATCAAGCCAATGAATACATGAGAAAGTGCTCTAAATCATTAGTAATCAGAGAAATGCAAATGAAAACCACATTAAGAT
>PVKS010049800.1:0-11819 GCA_004027875.1 Aplodontia rufa
CCTCCTTTTGAAGTTGTTTGAGTTGAAGCATAAGGCTATTAATCTGCTCTCTTTCTAGATTTTTGATGTATGCACTCAGTGCTATAAATTTACCTCTTAAGAAAGCCTTCATACTGTCCCAGAGGTTTTGGTATGTTGTTTCCTCATTCTCGTTCAATTCCAAAAACTTCATGATCTCTGTTCTCATTTCCTCTTTTACTCAGCCTTCATTTAAGAGGTAATTATTCAATTTCCAAGTATTTGAATAGTTTCTATTGTTTCTCCTGTTGTTGACTGTTAAGATCATAGCGTTATGATCTGACAGGATACATGGGATTATATCCACTTTTTTATACTTGCTAAGATTGTCGCGGTGAACTAGGATGTCCATATTCTTAAAGACAGAAGTGATATTTATTTATATATTGGGAGGGCGATTGTAGAATGAAAGTACATAATTAATATGAAGAGTTAAGTCTGCCACTATGCACATATAGCTATGAAGTGTCAAAAAGGCTAGTCGTATTGGTAATTTGGGTGATGTACTCCAGTCTCATCAATGCCAGGGTTAAATAAAGTTGCCAGGTTCATGGAGGCAGAAGAGAGGATATATACACATATCCCTTAGGACTCACTCAAATTGCAAATGACAAGGAGTTAAGTCTTACCTGGGTTAATTCAAAATTCTACGTGATTGGCTCAAGATGGTCCAGGAATACTGCTTCTTAATCATGGCCTAAACAAGGTGATCAAGACCTGTTTTTCTTTTCATCTAATGGATCTGCTCTTCTCTGGGCTTTGGCTTCCTTTTCAGACTTCATGTGGAGAAAAGATGGCAGGAATAGTTCTATTCCACAAAATTCAAGTCCGTCTGGGAAGAATCCTTGGTCTGTCCCAAAAATATCAGTGACAGTGTCTTTGGTTTAGATTGGGTCATGTGTCTGTCCCCAATCTCTTAGAGAGGAGTGAGACGTGCCAGTTAGTTGAGGCCAATCAGGACCCACTCTTGGAACTGACAGTGAGCTTAATGCCGTCCAAGTGAATGTGTTGAGAATAGAGTCAGGGTTGTTTCTCAAGGCCAATTTGAAGGACAGGTACTGGCTGGCAGAAACAACAGATGCTACTCACATGCACAAATATCTATTACATTTCTACTCTATCCTCAGTAGTATATCAGTGTTTCACATGCACTGCTTTATATCACACAGAAAATGTTTTTCTTTTGGTAATGTTTTCTGTTTTGTAAGCTATCCCTGGTGTGTGTGTGTGTGTGTGTGTGTGTGTGAGAGAGAGAGAGAGAGAGAGAGAGAGAGAGGCTAGGCTACTCTGTGGGGTGACCTGGATATGGAGCTCACAGTCTTACTTAAGTTGATTTTCTACTTTGTTTTTCACTAGAAATAAATTTGCCTTGTAACATGGTTATGTGAATAAATGATCCACTGGGTTATAGAAACAAAAAAGCTAAGTAACAACTGTTGACATGGCAGAATTAGGTGCATACTTCTAATTCTATCCCTTCCCACCAAGTTCTTAGCACTTTAGAGAATGGGTAACATTCAGAAGCTATGTACATGTACTATGCCACTCAAATATAAGTGAAAGGAGTAATTTTGTATTCCACCTACTATCTATCCAGGTGCTAAATAGAATGATAATTGTTGACAAACATCTCAAGATATAGATGTAAAATTTTCTGATTCACAAGACATGTAGTTATTCCAGCTTCAGGCTGCTATTTGACTGTTCAAATGGAGCTTGTGGAGGATAAAGGAAAGATTTTTCAGGAAGATGCAGTGCTTCGTGGCTGAAACAGCCCTAGAAGAGACGGACATCCAGTTTCTGAGCCAAACGCCTCACTCTTGTCATTCTGACCTTGAAAAACCTGTCTTTCCCATTTCTTCCTGCTGATCTCCATAGAACAGGCAGAAGGAGGTGGGAGGGTTACAGTATTGTCTCTGTATCTGTAAAGGATTAACCTGCAATAAAATTAAACAAGTTATATTTGTTAGATTTGAAAAATCATTCTATTGAAAACCTATTACAAAAGGTTATCATCATCTTAGAATATCTACACTCAGATAAGCTATGTATTACAACAGTTAGTGTTTTTTTGCACATTTCTACAATTTTTTAAAGTTCATAATTTTGAAATTATTCTAAAGATGCCTTGCTATGGTTGTGGTGTGGTTTCTGTAAAATAAGCCCTCTTGGCTCCTGGACACATCCAATCCAAGAGGTAATCTCTGAGAGAGGTGAAGTTTTCTCTCAGAGCTGTAAACCAGTCAAAATTCACAGAAAGGAAGCTTTAAATTTCCACATTGAGAAGGAGTTGTTAAAGCTGGCTTTTAGAGTGATGAAACTGTGATGTGGTATTCTGAATGCATTCTCTGTTCCTCCCTCCCTCCCTCCACTCTGTGTTTGAGCACTTGCATGTAGAAACTGGTGGCACGTTGTCTGCATTAACATTGCCTCCTTTCTCCATTGATTTCTGCTGTGAATAGGCTTCCTTGAATTCATGGTCATCTGCATCTTTAGGGTTCCCCTAAGGGATATTGGATTTCCTGCTTCAAGGACTAATCAGAACCATTAATCAGCCACGAAAATAAGCACTGGCCTATATAGGCCAAAGGCCCGAAGGAAATTAGAGCTGGCTTATTAAAAATTAGGTAGTAGGTATAGAAGAAATATATTTATGAAAACTGTGTAGTTCCATAAGGGTTGTGAAATGGCAGGAAAAAAAAAAGATTTTCAGTTTGGTGTGGGTTAGGGGTTCAGTGCCTTCTTCTAAAATAAGATAGAGGTGTCCAGGAGGTGTGCACGCCTCTCTGTGTAGGCACAGGGCAAAGTGGCACAGCAGAGAATACCTGGGCTTTGGCTTCAGGAGGAGTGAGTGTGAATCTGCACTATGTACGTGGTCAACTTGCTGACCTACACTCTCATATCTATAATTAAATAATATACTATTACGCTACCATCTGAAGGTCAAGGTGACTGTATTTATCCTGAAGAGCAGAGTAAGTGTGATACTTCCCAAACCCACTTTGTTATATTTTTACTATATTTTTGTAATCTCTACAAATGTTATTTTCTCAGAAGATTGTTGTGGAGATTAAATAATATGCTATATACCACAAAATAGGAAGTCAAACCTGCTAGTTCTTGACTTAGTTTGGGTTTCTCCTAAAGTAGATCCTAAGTCATCTTTTGAGTGTAAGAAGTTTATGTGGGAAGTATGGATAACCATGGTAGGGAAGTGAGGAGAAGAGGAACAGGGAAGGTAGGTAGCTAATAAAAGGAGAGCTAGCTACAAAGCCATCTGCTATGGTTTGAATGTGTCTCCCTTCCCGAAGTTCATGTGTTGAAAACTTAATCCCCAATGCAGTAATGTTGAGAGGGAATGTTTAAGAAGGGATTATGTCACGAAGGCTCTTCCTTTATGAATGTTTTAATGCCATTATCACAGGAATGGCTGAGTTATTGTGAGAGTGAATTTGTTATGAAAGCAAATTCATCCTTCTCTTGGGTTCTGTTATATTCTCTAGCCTTGTGATGCTTCCACTGTTGACATGGGAAGAAGGCCCTCACCAGATGCAGCCCATTGATTTTGGATTTCCCAGCTTCCAGAACCATGGTCAAAAACATTTCTGTTCTTTGTAAATTACCCAATCTGTGGTACCGTATTAATACAGATGAAGACACTAGCTATCTCTGGACAACTGTAGCATGATCCCATAGGACACTCTGGCAGAGGGAGCTGTGTACCTTACATCTTGAAAACTGTTGTGGAAGTGTGCTCCTACCAGGTATTGATCTCTTTGTATTTTCGTATACTTCCAGATTACGGGTCATGGGAAGCATATTTTTATGTATTCCAGGAAAGTCTTCAGGGCTAGAGTGTAGACTTCACATTTGAAATATGTCTGGAAGATACTAGAGATCTGAGTTGTATGGGCAGTTTATGGGGTTACTGATACCATCTGTAGGTAAAAGTTACTGTGTTTATCCTGAAGAGCAGAGCAAATGCGATATCTCCTAAAACCACTTTATTAGGGAGGTCCTTGAAGATATACCCTCACAAAATGAAAATGTAAAAGGAAACATAAACTATATAATGCTGTAAAAAGTAGAAGCAACCCAGGAAGACTGTGAAGGAGAGTCAAGATTAAAGCAAAAGGCATGTTTGGGGATCAAGTAGTTGAAGATAGAAATGAAAGAGCAACAATCCCGGGAGGGAAATTTCTGGGCAAAGTGGAAATGGATAGAATACTCAGTTAGATGGAGAATTAGCAAAATGAAGCAAAGACAAACTAATAGTTGCAAGAAAGAAAAACAATGAGAATTTCCTGGAAAAACTAGCTGTATATGAAAGGAAATGTAATCATGATTTACTACTTGTGTTTTCCAAAGAGTGCTGTTTACATAGTCAAATTTCCGACTTTTAAAGTCAATGTACAGACAATGCAAAAGACCTCATTATCACATCAGAATGCAATATAAATATCACCAACACTGGTAGAAGCTGTACCAGTGAAGGAAAGCTAAAGAAAAGGGCAAGAGTGTTAATATTGCCTTCTAAAGTCAGGAGTCAAATCTCTCTATAGATGTAGGCAATAAAGCCTAAGGATTATAAATATATTTATATACATATTTGAGTACAAAGCAATAAATTCTCAGTTGAATTTTGTGATGTTCATAACTTATGAAAATAGTTTCATGAGTAGGATAATGATTGTTTTATTTGATTAAAAACATATGAAATATATTCACAGAATTTTAGCCATAGAAGAGTCTTAAAGATAATCTAATCCCGGCTTCTCATTTTATAGCCATAGCATCCAGAGTTCAAGAAGTAGAACTAACGGGTCTAAATTTGCACAACCAACTAGTTAATAGGAAAGACAAGCCTGGAGTTTAGTTCTTTTGTGTGGAGTTCTTCTCTTCTTTTTCTACCTTTTTGTAAAGTTAGGGCCTTGGATAAAGAGGTAAATGTTTGGCAATAAGAAATGACAAAAACCATGAGGGGAGATTTTACTAAAATTTACCAGTACCTCATTCTTTTACAGAAACAATGAAGAAGACACTTCCCAGCTCCTTACTTCTTATAAAACTAGCTTTTCCACTGGAGTGAAGCATTTCATTGCTGGTAAGCTACTCGATATTTCCTCCACTTTCCTGCCAGTGACCAAGAGTTATTTTCCACCTGAAGTGATTAAGCTATTGTCAGGTTAAGTGACTGTATAGCATATCCTATTGTTGAAATGCAACAGATGTGTACTATGCACAGAAAGAAACCCTGCAATTTGAAGTTGCTGTCATTTGGGGATTTCTTGTTGGCATAGACTTTCCTTTCTTAATGTTGACATCAGTACTACTTTCACTGGGATTAATTTATAATATCTATACTGCCGAACTCCATATTGAAATAATTCTGCATCCTGGTGGTTTCAGGCCATGTATAAATAAGATGAAGTTTATGTCTGTATTACTTCAACATTTTCACATATTCACAATACAAATAGAAAAGGTATATATTTTCCCAAGTGTCTCAAAGTAGTTTACTGTATGATTTCTACAGTGAGTTTTTGCCCTAAGTCTTCACTGACAACTTAAACTTTTAAGATTTTTTAATTTAGAAGAACTTTTCTTTAATATGTGCATCATTATTATTTCTAATTTATCATAACATTGATAACTAAAATAAAAATGATTTTTAAAACCCACAATGTTGGGCTGGAGCGGTGGCTCAGTGGTTTCAGCGCTTGCCTGGCAAGCGCGAGGACCCAGGTTCAAACCCCAGCACCATGTACACAACTAAGTGTTGGAGCAACGAAGGCCATGTGATAAACTAAATGAAGTTGTTTCTCTTTTTCTCTGTCTCTCTCACTGTCCCTCTCTCTTTAAAAAAAATAAATAAAACCCACAATGTTAATAAGATGAGAAGCAATTAATTCATTACTTAGTACTTTTAAAATATATAGAAAATCAATAATCAATGTAACATTTCTAGTTTTACAACCTTAATTTGTGTTTGGCATGTCTTTTGTATGTGTTATTAGAACTTAGAAGCTTTACAATTTTCTATTTTCATGCAGGGTATTTGTATTAAGGTTCAATTTCCCAATTTGATGTGTGTATAAGGAGTATATTGCTTTAAATTTTTTAAAATAGAGAACACATATATTTAAGGTTTACAATGTGTGTGTTTTGGTATAATACACTTAGTGAACAGAATATTATGATCAAGGTGATTAATATATCCATCTCATCATTTTATTGTGGTGATAACACTTAAGATTATGCTGTTAAGAAATTTCAGGAGCTGGAGAGGTTACAGTGCTTGCCGGGCATGTGCAAGTTCGCAGTTTCAAACCCCAGCACCATGTACACAATGAAGTGTCAAAGCAACGGAGGCCACATGTAAAACTAAATAAAAATTATTTCTGACTGTCTCTCTCATATCTCTGTCTCTTCATCTTAAAAAAATAAATTTCAAATATAGGGGCTGGAGCCGAGGCTCGGTGGTTATGGTGCTTGTCCGGCACACGCAAGTACTCGGGTTCAAACCTCAGCACCCATGTACACAACTAAGTGTCAGAGCAATAAAAGCCATGTGAAAAACTCAATTAAAATGGATTCTCCCTCTCTCTCTCTCTGTCCTCCTTTCTTTAAAAAAAAAAAGAAATTTCATAGTACATAGTACAGTGCTAATAACTGTCACCCCTAGTCTGTGTATTAGATCTCTAGAACATATTAATCTTATATAACTGAAAAGGTGTGCCCTTTGGCCAATACTTCTCTATATAATCCATCTCATTTCTAAATCCAGCAACAAATGGTGCTGGATAAACTGGTCATCCACTTGCAGAAAGTTGAAATTAGACCCATATCTTTCTCCTTGCACAAGAATCAAATCAAAATGGATCAAGGAGCTAGGTATTAAACCAGCTACCTTGCAACTAATAGAAGACAAATTAGGTCCAACACTTCAGCATTTGGGAGTAGGCAAAGACTTTCTCAACATGTCTTCAAAAGTGAAGGAAGTAAAGTCAAAAATCAGTGAATGGGATGCCATAAAGCTAAAAAGCTTTTGTACTGCCAAGGAAACAATCAAAAGAGTCAGGAGTTTCTCTAAGGAAATGGAAAGAATCATGGACTATGATTCCTCTGACAAGGGTCTCATATCCAGAATCTACAAATCCTCAAAAATCTCAACTACAAAAACACAAACAACCCAATTAATAAATGGGCCAAAGAGCTAAATAGAGACTTCTCACCAGAGGACATTGATCAAGCCAATGAATACATGAGAATGTGCTCTAAATCACTAGTAATCAGAAAAATGCAAATGAAAACCACATTAAGATATCACCTTACACCAGTCAGAATGGCAAAGATGAAGAAAATAAACAATAATAGATACTGGAGGGGCTGTTGAGAAATAGGCACACTAACACGCTGTTGGTGGAGCTGCAGACTGGTACAGTCCCTCTGGAAAGCAGTGTGGAGAATCCTCAAAAAACTAGGGATGAGCCCACCATATGACCCTGCTATTCCACTCCTGGGTATCTTTCCAGGGGACTTAGAATCAGCACATTATAGTGACACAGCAATATCTATGTTCATAGCAGCTCAATTTACTATTGCTAGGCTATGGAAACAACCCAGATGTCTCTCACTGGAAGAATGGATCCAAAAACTGTGGTACGTATATATACCATGGAATTTTACACAGCAATTAGAAACAACGATATTGCAGCTTTGAAGGTAAATGGATGGCTATGGAAGAAATTATGCTGAGTAAAATCAGCTTAACCCAGAGAACTAATGGTCGATTGTCTTCACTCATCTGTGGAGGCTGGGACTAGACCCTGGCCAGTGAGAAAGTTGGTCTATTATCATGTGTTAAATCCAGATAAGATGTAATGCTATACAACATAATCCTTTTTTAGAGATCTTGTAGGAAAGGGAAGGGAGGGATGAGGGTGGGTAATTGGGGGGGCACTCCTGGGGGTAATTGTAATATCCAGAATCTATACACATTTTATATTATTTTGTTAAAAACTTGTATGGCTGTTCAAAAATAAAAAAATTTTATTAAGGAGTTATTGTGCAATCCTAAATGAATATACATTCCTAAATCTTAATGTTTTACTCACAATGCTTTTCTTATTCCAGACGACCAACCACAGTTTGGAACTGTAAAAACTAGGGTAGAATTTGTTGTATCATTTCTTTTCTTGAGAAGACCCTGGATGCCACATGGGCAGACCCATTACAAGGAGATGTAGGTAAGACCTAGGTAAGGTAGAACCATGAGAACTAACCAGATTTTAGACCACTATTTACTTTGTTGGGAAGTTTAGTGCCATGCATAAATACTTTTCATTTGCTTTTAAATACATAACCAAAATATTTGTATATATCCGATCAAGAGAATAAAAGTAAATCCAAAGATCTATTTTCATGAATAATGGAGTAAGTCTCTGATATTAATGTTTCTACACATCAGGAAAACGAGACCTGGCTCAGAGTATGTTTTTGAAGGTTGTGTGTGTGTGCATGTGTGTGTGTTGCACACTTCCTCATCTAACACGGAACTTTCCTGTCCTCCACTCCTTATCTGCTCTGTATTCTCCTGAAAAGCCAACATCACATCTTATTTCACTTGTTGTCTCAGCTCTGAGCATAATTTTGTGGACAACAGAGTTCAAAATCCACTCTCAATGTATTTCCTTAGTCTATTTATTCCTGTCTATTAACTCAATATGTCTCAATTTGTCTGCTTTATTTATAAACAAAATCCTTCTTTTATGTTTTCATAAGACTTACTTTCTAGTTTACAGTCCCATTCTGGTTCTCCCTGTCCCAGACCCAATTTCTCACCCAGTCACAGGCACTTGCACTTGCCAGGGTTACTCCCTTTCTGTTTCTAGTCCTTCTTTGTCTTCCTGCCTGTTTTCTTTGCTTGTTTCAGATTGTGTAAGTACTCACACAAGGTTGGCCTTGGTGGCTTTGATCTTTTGGGTCACTTTGCTTGACCTTGTTTCTGCATTTCTTTTCATGTGAAATTCACGCCCTCTCAGTCTGACTGCTGTGAACTACTCTTTCCTACTCTGTTACCCCAAGGGGCTTACACCAATCATGGGTTTCTACACCTTCTCCCCTTGCCTTCCTCACCTACTTTCTGCCATTGTCCTTATGTCCATCTTCAGTTTGTCACTAGCTATTGTCACCACTTCTTTCTCACTCTTGGATTCTTCAGAGTCCTAGTTTTTCTCTGCCTGTGATGTGGTTTTTCACCACCTGGCATCAGCTACTTTGCTGCTTTTCTAACCTTGATCTCCAGATTCCAAGGCTACATTCCTTCTCTGCTAAGGTAACATCATGGTGGTGGGTTGAATCAAAGTCAGGAAATCCAGGAATATAAGAAATGTGAGACAGATAGTTCCTGTTTCCCCTGGCACTGTAGGATGTTTATGAAGATGTCTAAGTCCCTCTCTGCTTAAACACAACCACGGTCATTTACTCCCCTTTGTCTTCTATTTGCTTCAGCTTCACCCTGAAAGTCCTGTAGGTCCCCCCTCCTCTCAGATTTCTCAAACTCATCTGTGGATTCTTCAGTCCCACCCATCTCTCTCTTTTAACATCATTACCCAGCCTAGGAGTAGGATATCCTAGTTCTTTTTTTTACATACTTCCTTCTAATATTCTTTTTAAATATCTTACCTTCAGTCCCATCAGAATCCAGGCTTTTGAAAATGCAAAGTTTTTTCATTGTCTTTTACAGTTACTTTTTTTCCTGATATTATGAATGCAACAAGATTATGTTTGTGTTGCTGAGGGAAACATAAGAGTCAAGGGAAAAAATTCCAGAAAGAAAAAAATAATGTAGTGAACATTGTGCTCACCACCCTGGCTTCCTCTCTTTTAGCACAACTGCCTTCCTACCATCCTTCCCACTCACCTCCCACAGCTACCTGCTCACCCTTGCTGCTTGCCCTTGGACTTCAGAGGACATTAGAAACACTTGCCCTTCCCAATGCACTGAGAACCTTAGTCCTCAAAGGTAGCAATGGATTTCTAAGCCTTCTAGTTCTCACTGAATCAGCTTCCTCACTTCTGGGGTAAAAGTTTGAAATTTGGAAAGACCTGTTCCAATCCCGTCCTTAAATCTCACTAGCCCTGTGATCTGTTAGAGCAGGCTTATCCCACATTTTCTCTTGGTTTCTAATTCATTTATCGGTAAAATAGCAGTAGTGATTTCTTTTTCATACTAATATTGTGGAAATTAAACATTAAAATGTATGCAAAAGTGTTTTATAAATGGCACGTTGGGGCTGGGGATATAGCCATGGTAGAGAGCTTGCCCAGCATGCTTTGTGCTCTGTGTTTGATTCTTAGAACCTCAAAAAAAATAAATGTTAGATATCTATAAATATATGAGTTATTATTCCTTTCCTATCTCCTTTAATTCTTTTGCCTCCAAGATACCTTCCCCTATTCTTGAGAAATAATCAAATGCAAGCAATAAAAAAGTCAGTTAATAAAAATGTCTGATCTTTTCCTAAAACAGTGTTGCTTGTGAGTAAATATGGGATAACATACATTTTCTTGATTATCCTCCTTTTCTGAACTATTCTGTCCCCTTTTATTCCAATTTCTAACTTCCAATGTCCTCCAGAGCTCTTGTTTTCTCTTTGATCTTATTCCTGCTCTTACATTAAGAGTAGGCAACCCCTGGGTATATGTCTGCCATGGGTGTCTTTCTTCTTGAGCCCCCAGTCTATATTTCTAATTCTCTACAGAGTAACTTGGATGGTCTGTCAACCACTCATATTCAGTATACTCTGTACCGCAGCCATGACATTTCCCAGTCAACCTCCAATCTGGTTGACTCTCCTTGGAGCTGCATCACTGTGGTACCCATGTCGTAGACAATTGAGGGAAGAAAGATTTATTTTGGCCTATGGTTTCAGAGATCTCAGTCCATGGTCAGAGGACTATTACAGAAATATCATGGCAAAAGGGTGTGATAGAGGAAAGCTGCTCAACTCATGGCAGCTGGGAAGCATATGCCTCCAGTAGACAACTAGGTCCAAACTCCCAGCACTTCATTCATCTATTTATGAATTAATTCACCAAATGGATTAATCCAATGATAAGCTCAGAGCCCTCACAATCCAATTATTACATGAAAATCATATTCTGAACCTTGTTTCACTGGAGACCATGCTTTTAGTGATGCGCTGTTTTTGAGATGAGGCCGGATTCTCTGCTCTCGCTGGTGAATGGAGTCTGGGCTGCTACAGACTCTAGCAGCCAAAACAGCCCACTTTTAGGGTTTGTAGCCATTTCCAGATAAAACTGGGAATTTGGGCTGGCTGCAGGTGTCTGCAGCCAAAAGTGTTAGCAGCTCCCCAGCTAAAAGCTGGGTATTGCAGCCCTTGGTGTGGTGGAAATTCATCCCGGGAATTCGGCGCCAATCTCCTGGGTTCTTGTCTCACGAATTTGAAGAATAAAATCCATGGACAACCACGGAAGGAGTAGTAAAAGGAGTAGGATTTATTTAGGAAGAAGAGCAGAGACTCTGCAAAGCAGAGGGGCACCTGAAAGCAGGACACCGTCTAATGGAGGTTAGGCTAGAGGTTATATTGATTTGGGGTATGAGCATAATTAACATTCATGCAAAGCAGGCATTGAGAAATGCATCAACTCCATTGGTCAAAATCTATGTAAAACAGGCATTGAAACTGGTCAAGAGCACCATTGGTTAAAACAAAAGGTGGCAAATACTTCCTAGTATCCACCTGTGACCACCCCCATCTTAGTCAGGGACTAGG
>PVKS010049801.1:0-11829 GCA_004027875.1 Aplodontia rufa
GCTCTATTGAACATGGAAGGGGAGGTATTTTAGATGGGCCCAGACAAACTCTGTTCCATGATTCACCCTGAGATTTTGAAGAAGCTTTGGAAAATTATAGATTTATAGTACATATGTATACATCATGTGTAATTTTAGAGTTTCAATACTTTTTTATGATCTTAATGAAGTTCTTTGCTAGAGAACCCTTTGTCATTATCATATTCCTAATTTAGGTGAACCCTGTTATGGTAGTGTTACAGTTTTGATCTTAAACATCCTGTCGATGACCTGGTTCTCAGTTGATGACACCATTGGGAGGTAGTGGATCTCTTTGGAAGCAGAATCTAGGTGAAGGAAATTAGGTCATTGAGGGCATAAATTAGGTTGTCCCTTGAAAGGGATGTTGGGATCCTGGCCATTCACATCTCTCTACTACCAGGCCACCATGCAACCCTGATATGCTGTTCAGCATAGGCCCAATGCAATAGGGCAAAGGAACCATGGACTGAAACTCTAAAGCTATAAGCCAGAATAAACCTTTTTCTCCATTAAATTGATTTGCTCAGGTATTTTGTCACAGCATCAGAAACTGACTACAACAGACAGCAAAATAAGATAAACAGCAATAGGCTTTCTACCCACCCAAAAAAAGTTGGGTGAGAAAAAAACTTCATTCTAATGCGGTGAGCCATGTGTTATGTTCTACTGTGCTAGACAGAGAGAACCTAGAGGCAAATATTCAACTTTGGAAATATCTATCTAAAATTCATAAACCTTAAAAAACTGCTAAACCTCACAGACACCTCAGCTGCCTCTTTCTGTGCATAAAAAATTTCTACCCTCTCTTTGCTAAGTCATGAAAAGAGGTCCAAAATGGTGAACTTCATAATAATGATATGAGTGCCACCAGCAATGAAGAGAAAAGGAATAAAAAACACAACCATTTGGCATCAGATCTATTTTTAGTTAAAAATATGGAATATCATTTAGGCATGAAAATTTCAAGATGGGGTTAGAATTTTCCATTTACAATCCTTGTCCATGGTGGCAAGAACAGCTGGGTTATCCAAGAACTTTTTCTTTATGTAGCTTGCCCTAAAGGTTAGCTTGGGTTTCTGTACAGCATGGTGGTCTCAAAGTACTTGGACATTTTACAAGACAGGACACTTCTCCAAGAGAAACTTGGGTGGAAGCTATAAGGCTTTTTGTGATAGCTAAAGAATTCCCAAAACATCCCTCCTGCACTGAAAGTTCTTCTGTGCCAGTCAAGCAAGCCATTAAAGTCAGTCTAAATTCAAGGATGGTAAATAGATTCTACCTCTTCATGGAAAAAGTAGCAAAGATTTGCTACTTTTAATCTACCACAACCACACAGCGTGCAAATTCAAAGAAAGCATACGTGTTCTTTGAATTTTAGGTCAACAGCAACAGTACTCACCAGCTTTGTTATCCTCCGAAGGCTTGTCTCCTGATGTTAAAATGCAAAGTGTGCATGAGGGGGATTCAAGGTTAAAAGATGAACTTGACTATCACCCTAGGTCTCAGTCTTTGCTGTACAACAGCATTACCTGGAGATGTTTGTTTGTTTTGTTGTTTTCTTTGTTTTGATTTAAATACAGATGTCTGGGCAGTTTCCTGAGAGAGTCTGATCCAATGAGCCTGTTTGGATGGGAAATATTTTTTTTATTTTAAATTTTTTATCTTTGAACAACCTTACAAGATTTTAACAAAATAATATAAAATGTGTATAAAATGTGTATATATTCTGGATATTGCATTTATCCCCAGGAGTGCCCCCCCCAATTACCCTCCCTTCCCCTTCCCATTATAACTCTAAAAAAAGTATTAGATTGTAAAGCATTACATCTTATCTGGATTTAACTCATGTTACTAGACCAACTTTCTCATTGTCCAAGGTCTAGTCCCCACCTCCACAGATGAGTGGAGACAATCGACCCTTAGATCTCTGGGTTAAGCTGATTTTACTCATCATGATCTCTTCCATAGCCATCCATTTACCTTCGAAGGCTGCAATATCATTGTTTCTAATTGCTGTGTAATATTCCATGGTATAAGTGTACCACAGTTTTTGGATCTGAATGATTCTCTTCCCAGAAGATGGCTCCTTCTTGTGCTCTGGAGACTGTGGGAACAATGAGCACCCCTGGGGGTGTGGAGGAGTTGTCAGCAACAGTGTAAAGGATTTTGGAAAGTCTCTCAAAATACAATTCACAATTTTTAACCTGCTTAAAGCACATACACCAATGATTATCCGTGTAAATGTGCATGCATATGTACGTTTATCTTTATAAATATATTTATAAATATAACACAAAATAGTCTAATGAAATAAGAGAAAATACCAGAGAATATATTTATCTTAAAAATATAATTTTAAACACTATACAATAAATGTAATGTAATTTACTTAATGATATTTTTTAAAGGGCAGGGGGAGAGTAAGAGAGAGAAAGAGAGAATCAGTCTTATTTATTTTTTTCATCTGGTCTTTGTTTCTCTGAAACTTGTACATGTGCTGCTATGGTTCAAACCAGGGTCCTTGAGCATGCCAGGCAAGTGCTCTAACCGTTGAGCCACTGCTCCAACACCTTACCTAAACTTTTTTTTTTTTTTAAGAGAGAGAGGGAGAGTGAGAGAGACAGAAAGACCTCTCAATTTTATTTATTTTTTTCATGTGGCCTTAATTGCTCTGACACTTTCTTATGTATGTGGTACTGGGCTTCAAACCCACATCCTCGTACATGCCAGGCAAGCACTGTAACCACTGAGCCACCACTCCAGCCCAACCTAACCATTCTTATCTTACTAGATGAGAATGTTTTGTTATAGTTAAAATGAAGATTTCAGCATTATGTTCTTTATCTCTTCAGACATATTCTCTGAAGACTAATTCCCTAAGATAGAAATTTAGATTTTCAAAGTCTTGATTCTGATGCTGTGATCTTGGCCAAGTTATTTTGCATTCTTTGGTTTATTAATTGAAAGGATTGAGATTTATTGTCCTTTCTAGACCTAAAATGCTTTGATCTCAGGGGTCTACCAACAGTGCTATCACATAGTGAAATTTCAGAGTCCCAATAGGATCACCTGTAATCTCCATCACATCACTGATACTCCCGGGCTTCAGTGTGGATTGATGAAATTTCTGGCACAACCAACACCCACACAGAGTTCAATTACTGATCTTTATCTTCCAGGCTCTGCCTGTCTTCACCATTTTTTGCAGTTTAGCTAGTCAGTTTTTTCCAGAGGAGGCCATCTGGAGCCTTGGGACAATAAGAACCTAAAGCATTGCCTTCTAAACCTAAGGAAATGCCCATAGGCATCTTTAAAATACAGATTCCTATGTCTGTAATCAGAGATTCTGATTCAATAGGTCTGAGTGTGGCCTCAGAAATTCTATTTCTACCAACTTCCCAGATGAAGCGGCTGCTGCTGCTGCAATTTTAATAGAAGTGATCCAAAGCAATCTCAACCAGTAAACAGTGACCTTTTGAATTCGATTTCTGCTTCTTCTATTTCCTGTTAATACCCTTTCTCACTTGGGCCCTAGGTTGCCTATGTATGCAAAATGCCTCCAGAGAGAAATCCAGACATTTCCCTGATCCTGAGATCAACATTGTCTGAGTACTTCAACAAACCCCAAAGCGCACAATGATATCCAGCCCACACACCACTGGAGGGGTCCATCCTGGTGGACTCACTCCAGCCATCCAGCTGTCAGAGTTTTCCACTAATGGCTCCTTATGGAGCAGCTTCCTAAGGTTCCTCTTAATATGGCTATTTGAAAAGAGTCAAAGCCCCTCCATCCCAGCAATTTCAAAGCTTGCGTTTAGCTTCATTAAGTTAGATTTCACAAGGGAGATGGAGGCAACAGAATCTAATGTTGAAGAAATGGCCCTGGAGGAAATGCACCAATAATCCTGGGTAGTCCCATATTGATCTCCTTCTCTGTCTCTGCTGGAACACCCACTTTTCTCTTCTATGTTTGTTCCAGGTCTATTCCAAATACCACCAGAGAAAGTATTGATTCCTTTCTAGTCCAAACTTGGGCTGGGAAATCTCCTATTCAGGAGAAATCAGGTGTAATGTCTATGATTGATTGCTTAGCTTGTATTCATTTTCACCTCCTCTCCTTCCTCCCACACAATCTTAATTTTATTCCTCCTAAGGAATCCTGATTATATTCATATTTCCACTTTCTTCCATTTAGGCCATGTGCTTTGAAAAAGGCTGGCCCCTCTCTCAGAGTTGGTCCTGATTGTTCTAAGCCAATTATGGTCATCTTATTTCCCTTATAAGTGATTCGTTTAGGTATGAGCTTGTGACTTAGTTCTAGACAATGAGACTTGGAAGGAAGGCTGCTGGAGGCTTCTGGGAAGATACATAGAAAGAGAGAAGTGTTCTCATCTTCCTTTGCACATTGACATGTACATAACTGCTACAGCCTGACACTCATGTAACTTATCTTGTGACGAAATGAGAGAAGTTGATGTGAGGATAAGGCCATATACTGAAGATGAAAGACTATCCGAATGGAAGAACTGAGGATCTGAACCATTGAATTCCTCTTGCTCAGACTGCCTCTCACTTAAGACAATAAATCTTTTGTTGGTTAATTCACTTAAAGTCAGTGATTTCTGCCACTTGTAGTTGAAATTGCTTTTAGAAAATCTTTTTTTAAGACATATGAGAAAATTGTATATCTATAGGCAAGAGACTTATGGAATTCAGATTTCTGAATCAAATTCTAAAGGCAAACTCACAACATAATTCATTGAACATCCAATTCTACTTTTTGTTCCCCAACCATCTAGACCACAGACCTAGGGAAGAGATAAGCTGGTGCAGAGTCAATCTGTGGGGATCTCAGCTCTTCCCAGCTGCAGCTTCCTGGTCCTTGCTTAATGTATGCTTTTGTCCTGGGAGTAGATTTTGCCCCTCAGGGTGTCTACTCTAGCCTTCATGGGCCCTGCTTGGCTACTGCATCCTAAAAGTGGATGGCATCTGCATCTCCAGTCCTAAAGATTGTCTCCCTGGGTTTCAGGTCATCTGCGCTGACACTGAAGTTACTCTGAGAAATCTCTGTAAATATTTCAAAACTTGCTGTGACCTGTTATTTTCATACTCAGAATGACTGAGAGCATATATAAGAAAAGCAGGTGGCCCCTTCTTCATTGGGCTTCTGCCTTGGATATCTTTGAAGATCAGTGAAAAACATATTCAACAGTATGATACTGAGACATAAATTTGTAGTATTCATTGAATTGAGCTAAGGGATTTGGTTGCTGTTGATGATGCTTTCCAGCAGTCTAAGCCATAGTCATGGACACAATATGAACTTTTCATCCAAAACTTTTCCCACTAGTTTTCCCCCTAATAGAAATACATTCCTAGACAGTCAAGAGCATACAGGAAGAGACTCAGTTGCAATTTCCAAATATTTCCAAATCACAGCTACAATAGAGTTATGTTTAAAACATTGTAGGCCACATTCACCCACCCCACAGCTCCAGGAGTCAGGTCTGAGACCAGCAGGAACCCAGCACAACCCTGAGGAGGACCTGGCCCACCCAGAGTCACCCCACCCATCCATCATGTGGGTACAGGACATTCATCCCTGGCTGACAGGTGCATAGGACACCCCCAAGGCAAACCCCCTCTGGGGTCGCCATGCCCACCTGCTATGCAGGCTGAGAACTCAAGTCCTGGGCTGTCAGGGGCACAGGACACGCCTAAGGAGGAAGACTCCCACTTGGAGCTACACGGCCACAGTGCATAACTACTAGGTCCAGATATATTGGGCCCATCCTTGCCACTATGGCTCTCAGGTCCCATTACACTGCACAGGCAGGCCTGTTCTGGCCCACTGTGGGTCTCTGAGACCCCAGGACACAGTGAATCACCCCTGCTGCTGCACTTCAATAATCCAGGCTTCCCTGCAACTCCAATAGGTTACAGACCCACAACCTGGAGCCTAGATCCAAGAGATGTAGCAAAAATGAAGTTCCAGTCATAATCAGCTTTGGAAGAAGGTGGTCATCAGAAGGGTGGTGTCTGACCTGACACTTTGACCTTCAAGGAGAAGTGTATGAAGAAATGCCTTGCTACAGCACAAGGAACCTCAATTCAAAGATCCAGAAGAAGCTCTTCAAAAATGAGGAATCAAACTAGAAAAGGTTCACCTCAAACCCACCAATCCCAAACCAAGGAGCCAATGGACAGGGAGCAGAATGAAAACCTAGATAAAAATTATCAACAATCTGATTACTAAAAGGAACAATGAACTAAAAGAAGATTTAATGAAGGAACTAAGTGAGAAACTCAGATGATGAAAACTTCCATTATTAAAGAAATAGACATACTGAGAAAGAAGTAACAGAGCTAAAATCTTCAGTCAATTGTGTTAGAAGAATGATGGAAGAATTTAGTAATAGACTAGCTTCTACAGAAAACAGGACCTTGGCTCTTGAAGAAAAAACTTCTGAGAGTAAGGATAGGCTGAGTAAGCTTGAGCTCATGGATGACAAAAAGAAAACAATACTCGCAAAGCTTGAGCAGAATTTTCAAAATGTCTGGGACAAAATCAGAGGAAACAATATAAGAGTTACTGGAATACAAGAAGAAATTGAAATGCAAGCAAATGTCATAAAGAAAATTCTCAATGAAGTAGTTAAAGAAAAATTTTCTCATATTAAAATAGAGTCAGATATGCTCATCCAGGAAGCATAAAGGATACCTAATAGACCTAATCAAAAGAGAAGCTCACAAAAACACATCATATTCAAAATGCATAACAGGGAAATAAAGGAAAGAATATTAAAAGCTGCAAGACGGAAATGGCCAAATCACATTCAGAAGCAAACCAATAAGGATCACCTCTGACTTTTCAACTCAGACCCTAGAAGCAAGAAGATCCTGGAAGGAGATATTTCAATCTCTGAATGATTAAAAACCTACAGCCAATAATACTATACCCAGCAAAACTCAACTTTAAATTCAAAGGATAAATGAGAACATTTCATGATAAGATCAAACTTGCAGCTTTCATGGACAGAAAACCAAAATTACAAGTATTCTTAAATATAAACTCCAGATAGAAGAACAAGAAAACAGTCCTCCAAACCCACAATCAGAAAATTCAATAAAAGCACATGCTATCTAAAAGACAACCAAGACAGCACATAACTCACTAATAAAATTCAATGACTATGAAACACAACTACATAACTATCTGAACACTGAATGTGTATGATCTCAACACACCAATCAAAAGACACAGATTAAATAAAAAAATAAAATCCAACAATATGCTGCTTACAGGAGATCCATATTATAGCCAAAGACACCCACAGATTGAGGGTGAAAGGATGGAAAAAAATCTACCATGCTTACAGTCCAAGAAAGCAAGCTGGTGTTACGATTCTTTTATCTGCCAAATTAGATTTCAACCAAAATTTAATCAGAAAAGATAAAGAAGGCCACTACATCATAGTAAAGGGAACAATACATCAGGAAGATACATAACCATACAATAAAGAGATCTCCAGTCTACACAATGCCATAAGTCAAATGGACTTACAGACATCTATAAAATATTCCACATCCAAATTGGCTGAGTTTACTTTTCACTCAGGAGCACATGGGTCCTTCTCCAAAATAGAACATATTCTAGTTCACAAAGGAAATCTGAGCAAATATAAAAAAGTACATATTATTCCATATATCCTATCAAACCATGACACCATGGTCCTAGCCAATAGCAGCAAAAATTACAACAGAAAAAAAATAGAGAGAGACAGACATTGAATAATGCCTTACTAAATGAATGGCTCCAAGAAGACATGAGAGCAGAAATCAAGAAATTCTTGAAAGCGAGTGAGAATCAAGACACAATGTATTGAAACTTCTGGAACAGCATGAAAGCACTCTTAAGGGGAAAATTCATTACACTGAATTCTTACATTAAAAATCAGGAAAGATCTCAAATAAATAAGCTTATGTTCCACCTCAAACCCCTATAAAAGGAAGAACAATCTAATCCCAAAGCCACTAGAAGGCAGTAAATAGTCAAAATCAATGAAAAATGAATGGCTGAAATCAATGAAATTGAAAATAAAACAAAACAAAATAACAATCAATGAAACAAAGAGCTAGTTCTTTGAAAAACTAAATAAAATTGACAGATCCCCTAGCCAACCTCACAAAAGAAGGAGGGAAATGAAGCAAATCAACAAAATCACCAATAGAAAGGAAGTGATCACTTCCTATATATATATGTACATATATATATAGACACACACATTATATATATATATATATTATATTATATATATACATTTATATCTGTTGTGGAGAGAATATAGAAGAGTTAAAAGGCTGGGGTATAGGTGATATGGGGTGATTATAAAACATTGTAAAGGAGCAAGAGAGGAGCACAGACCTCTTGGGGTCAAGACTATATTAATTTTTATAAGACAATTAAGGTTTAGAATAGAAGAGACACATATTAATGGATTTTTTGTTTGCTTATTTTCTGCAGAGAAAATGATATTGGTCTTGAAGGATAGCAGAACAGATTATATCAACAAGTATTTGGGCTCCTTGAATAAAAGACTTACCCTCTTTACCTCATGATGAGTGAATGAATAAATGAGAGAAGACTCACAAAAAATAGAGAGACACCAGAGGATAAATAAATATATTTATAATGATGTTTTGCTGCAAGTGTCAAATAATATGCCAGGGTCAAGTTGGAGGGGTAGTTTGTAGTAGTTAAAAACATAATCTATAGCCTCTACAAATTCTAACAGAGAACAGAAGGAGAGATGGTTCAACAAATTTTCAGAGACTAGTAAAATCTAGATATCTACACTAAAAAACATACAGGACAAGAAAATTATAGATCATTTTATTGAAAATATACATATAAACTGTCTAAATAAATATTAACAACTTGAATTCAGCAGTTTTTTGAAATGAAATTATTGATGAAATACAGTCTTATCCCTGAAATTCAAAATTGTCATTAGATCAATAAAATGTGCATTAATAGATTAAATGAGCAAAAGTATATAATCATTTCAATACATACACAAAAAGAAATGTTACTAAAGCTCAAAATAAACTGTAATTTTTATAAAAATTATTGCAAGCTGGAATGGGATTTCTGCTTTTAAATCCTTAACATAATGAATGGATTTGCCAAAAACCCATAGTAGATACCCTCTATTCAGCATAGTTCTGACAGTCTAAATGCAATAATATTCTCCTCTATTCAGCATTATCCTGATGGTCTTAATGCAATGAGATACAGAAATAAAACTAAATGTGAGATTTGGAATTGAGACAAATTTTTGTTATTTACAGATGATGTGATCTTTTCTAGAGAAGGCCCTTAAGACTGTACTCATATAACACATCAAGGCATGTGTTCACAAAGGATTCTGCTGGAGTGTCTTAAATGTCCTTGTAAATATATCTCAAAAGGAGGAAATATTCCTTTAACAATGTTTCTATTTTTAAGAGAACCTCAGATTTCTTTTGCAGGCTGAATTAGAGACAGAGAAAGGATGTCATAGTGAATTCATCATCACTAGGGTTGGTAAAATCAACGAACTTCAATAAACACAGAATACCACTTTAAGGAACAGTTCTTTACAACAAAACTTCTGACAAACTTAGTTTACCATAATAAATATATTCCAGTCTCAAAACTATAAGTCAACAAATATTTGAATTTTGCATGAAAGCTTTATGACCTTCTTAACGAACAGATATAAGGAAAAACACAATTTTGGCAAGATTCAGCTTAAGAACAGATTTAACTTAAATTTTAATGTAATCAACTAACAAATATTCACTAATCTTTTATTTATCATCTAAGAATATGTACTTACTAGCTGGATGTTTGTTTTTTGAAAGTACTTTAATTAAAATTCAAATTGAAAATCAAATCTTCAAAATTTCTACTTAAATTGTCAACAGAAGCCTCTATTTTTTATATTCCACTATTCTTTCTAGTCATGGTTCAGTTAAGGAGTACGGAACTTAAAATTCATTTTTCCACATATGGGACAAATTATTTAAAGCTATAAAGAGTGTGCTGGATAAAAGATCAACATACAGAAATCAATACAATCCCCTCACACTAGTAGCAATCAATTAAAAAAAAGGTAATAGGCAAAATATTTTCAATATTCTCGGCTGTGAAAACAATTGCAGTGTAGAGTTATCTAGAAATAAATATAACAAAAGATGGATCTGGTCTATGAAGAAATAGTTGTAATTGTTATCAAAGGACTGTTACAATGTGAGTTGTGACCCTCAAAACTTAGGTATATGTCCCAACCCCAGGACCTGGCTAGAAATGTAACCTTATTGGGAAATAGTGTCATTGAGGATTTGCACAATTTATGATGAAGTCATAATGGTGCAGGATAGGCTCTTAGTTCAAAAGGACTGGTTCTTCCTAAAGAGAGACAGGGAGGAAAGGGTCAGATGAAGCCACAGACAGGGCAGGACCATAGCCCTGAGCAGGTGGAGGCAGAGACTGGACTTGCATTTCTGTGAGCAAGGGAATGCATGCCTGCAGCTATCAGAGGAGAAAATTCAAGAAGGTTGCCCTAGAGCCTGACCCTGCCACATCTTGATCTTGGACTTCCAGAACAGGGAGACAACAGCTTCTGTTTGTTAAAGTCACCCAGGGTGTGGTACTTCATTAGGGCAGCCCAAGGAAACTAATAGAGCCACTTTGAATGAAGCACAGACTTGAACACCACAAAGATTCATTCTTTCATTCAACAAATATTTCTTGAGTTTGTACAAAGTGCCAAACGTTACTCAATATAGTGGGAATTCTGCAGAAAACAATGTAGACTAAAATCTCTGTCCTCAGGAAGCTTCTATTGTAGGTTCTAAAATGTACATGGAAGAGTCGAATTTCACACAAAAAGATACATGTGTTAGAGTTCTATATAAAAAGATATGCATGGGGCTGGAATGGTGGCTCAGTGGTTATAGCACCTGACTGGCATGCACAAGGACATGAGTTCAAACCCCAGCATCACGTACACAACAAAGTGTTAGAGCAATGAAAGCAACACAAAAACTAAATTAAAAAATTAATTCTATCTTTCTCTGTCTCTCTCCCTCTCTCCCTCTGTCTTTAAAAAAAGAAGATAAGCTTTTTTGGTGCAAAAGTAGACAAATAAATAAATGGAGCTCAACAGCAAATTAGAAATAGACTCATGCACATAGGTGAACTTCACATGTGATGGATGTGGGATTTTTATCAGTAAAAGATAAGTGAAGTACTGAGTAATGGGGTGGAAACAATGGATTACACCTGACTGATGGTATACACATAACTTAAAATATACAATTTAAATTCATTAGGAGAAAACATGGCAGATTATTTATAGGACAATTACATGAAGAAAGTTTTCTTCACACACACATATATTTCCAAAACCTTTTTTTTCCTGTTTTTAAATTAGAGCATTACAGTTATATATAGTAGTCAAAGTTATTTTGACAAAATCATACATGCATGGAATTTAATTTACTCCTTTTCAGTCTCCTATGCCCACTCCCCTTCCATCCCTTTCTCCCTCCCCTTATTTTCCTTGCTCTACTCTACTGGTCTTCCTTTCACTTGTTTATTTATGTCAAAAATTTATTTTTAAGCACAGTTATATTTTATCATAAAATTAAAAAGTCTATGCCAAAAGACACCACAAAGTTCAAAGACATGAGCAATCATGGAAAAATATTTACAATATATAAAATAAAAGAATAACATCCAGAGCTGGAGTGGTGGCTCAG
>PVKS010049802.1:0-11821 GCA_004027875.1 Aplodontia rufa
AGGCCGCCCCGCCCCTACTCTGGCGCACCCGCACAACCCTCCTTCATGGGAGCCCGCCCTGTCCTGCCCTGCCCCCGCTCCTCTCAGTCCTTGCCCCATACCGGAGCTCTCCCCCCTCTCCCATACAATGGAGCCCTCAGCCTCGCCCCGCGGCAGGCACCTGGACTGTACCTCGTGCCATGTGTGTAGACCCTGTCCTGCCCTAGATGGAAGCTTCCCCCTACACTCCAGGCTCTGAAGTTGAGGCACTCCCCACTGGCATTCCCTCCCTGTCACCACCACTCTTTGTATAGGGTATTAGCAGGATCTGCTGGCCCAAGGGGTTAGAGGGAGGATGAGGGTTCTTGGCTGATGACTTCAACCTGATCACCATTGCTTTCTGTTGCCATCTGCAAACCCCCACCCAAGGTCCCCAAAGTTGGTACCACTGCCACCTTGGCTGGCTGGGGAGGATGGGAGGGTGTCACCCTTCCTGAATTCATTAGCAGATGGGGAGGCTGTGTTCCTGCTGCTCCACAGCTCAGGGCATTTGTAGCTGGGAAAGGAGTCAGGTAACCCATAGGTCCTGGGCACTCCAGCCCTCCTGTTCATTGCTGCTGCCTATGCTTGCCACAGCTTGGGGAGCCCTTCTGGAGCCTTCTTCATGTCCTGAAAGGTAGGACTGGGATATTTCAGCTAGGAACTCACCCTGCAATTGCCATTCACAGAGATTTGTGTGGAAATTTGGGGGAACAGACAGCTCTGACCTCTTCAGCAGGTGAAGCCTGAGGCCAGCAAGGATTGGTTAGATCCAGATTTGACCCCCCCTGGCTAAGAGCTCTTCCTTCACAAGTGCTAGGCCAGCCAGTGGGGTGGGGCAGAATGGGCACCCAGAACCTGGCCTGCTGGAGACAACTGGGAATCCCAGCTGCCTCCCACTGGGGTCCCTAAAACCCAGAATTTTGGTTTTGGGGCAGATGATTCTGTGAGCATGTGGATATTGATGGACATAGCCCAGCTTAGGAAGACCAAATAGCCCTAAGTAAGCCTGGAGGCCAGGAGGGGACCAGGCCAGAATGGCCCTGCTGGCCTAGGGCAGCCGCCCTCCAAGAGAGGGCCAGAAGGGCTATCCCAGGCCCTGTGCAGGCCTGGCTGTCCAAGGTGGACATGGAGTGTCTCCACTTCATTTCCTCACTGAAGTTTTCTGTGTAGGAGCCAGGTCCACTTTGGGTTCTATGTGGGTCTGGAGGAGAATTGAGGCCGTGGGTCTGGAGGAGAATTGAGGCCCCTACCCAGTAGACCCTGGGGTTACCAGCATAGATTTCTACTTAGTCTCTTCCTCTTAAAGCTACTGTAGGAAATAGCCATCCTCAGTGTTGTCACCCCCTGAACAATACTAAGGAGTCATTCTGAAAGTTTACAGAGCCCCAGAGATGGCACCAACTTAGAGCGAGTCCTCAAGATTTCACTAGGATGGAGTAGGGAGGCCTCCAGCATAGTTCTGTAATCTGGGGCTCAGGGCTTTCATCTGAGCCAATGGAGGCTCTGGTCTCTGAGGATGTTCCCTGTTCATTTCAACGGGAACCACTTTAAGCCACGGGGTCAGGCAGATGTTTTCATCCTGGTGCCCAGCACAGGACAACTTGCTGTGATATATGCATTTCTTTTCTACTTTTTTTTTTTTTTTAAGAGAGAGGGACAGTGAAAGAGACAGAAAGAATCAATTTTTTTTTTTTTAGTTTTTCACATGGCTTTCATTGCTCAGACACTTAGCTGTGTATGTGGGTGCTGGGGTTTGAACTCGCGTGCATACTCACGCATGCTGGTCAAGCGTTGTAACCGCTGAGCCACTGCTCCAGCCCATTCGTTTCTTCTTTGTAAGCAAGTGAATTTAGGGTAGAATCAGTTTTCCAGATTTCTGTCTTCCTGAGTTGTGGTTTTCTGGCTGAGAGTTTTGGGCAAGTGGATGGTACTCCTACATTGGCTCCTACTAGGAGTGCTGGACCTCCCTGGCATTCAAGATCCCAGGGTTCTTCCAAGAGCTCTCCAGATATTTGACTGGAGTGTTGAATTTTGTAGTACATTTAGCTATTGAAGATTGTGTAGTTAAACATAATAAATGTGTTCTGAAGAAGGTCCCCTTGTTGGGGCTAGAGCGGTGGCTCATTCGTTAGGGTGTTTGTGGTGCTTGCCTTGCACATGAGAGGATGCAGGTTCATACCCCAACTCCATGTGCACAGTTGGAGCAATGAAAGCCAAATGAAAAACTAAATAAAATTGATCCCTGCCCCCCCATTCTTTGGGGAAAAAAAGGAAAAAAAATAAGGTCCCCTTGTTGAGAGACCTTAACCTTGTGTACATTGTCTCAGATGTCACCTGGCAAAGGTGCTGACCATAAAAACATGCTAAGTTAGAAAGAGGACCTCAGTTTGCCAGTGAATCCTCTGAGTGAGGCTTGGAGGCCAGCAGTAGTCTTCTCTTCACTGATGCCTTTTGCAGGGGCCCTTGGTGTTTGTGCGTGAAGTGCTGGTTTGTGTAAGTACTGGGGTGAGCTCTGCCCAAGTCACAGTGCACAGTCAGGTTTCTGGGGCCAGCTGCTGAAGATGCCAGGGAGCCAAGGTGTACTGTTCCCAACAGGTGCTGCCCAAGCCACTGGGAGTAAAGATCCCTGTCACCTTGGTGCATGGGCTCATCCTGGAACACAGTGGTAGTGCTGAATGAGTGCTGACCGGGCACCACACCTGCAGGCTTTGGCTGGGATCACATCATCCTTGTGGAGAGTGAAGAGCAATATCAGCCCTGGCTCTGTGAATCCTTGCGACTCTGCAAGAGTGATGGCCCCTGGAGGCCTGGCCCCAGCCCTGCCCCACCCCCAGTGCCCAGAGTCCGGAGCACCAGGTTCATACCTGGACAGTGAGGAGCCCCTGGAAGAACTGAGGAGGAGGTGGCAAACACCGCTCAACCCAGAATGCTGTGCTTTTGCAATGGGACTTCTCAGCCTGAGCCGTGGGACTAGGTACAGTGAGGAAACAGCCTGAGCAAGGACTGTCACGCCATTTCCCACTCTAGAAATAAAACTGAAGTGCCGAGCCCCTTTTTGCAGTGGGTAAAAGATTCTCTAAAGCACCCAATAAGAGGATGTTGAGGAAATGACCAGTCTGGAGCCTCTTTGAAGCCCCTGCCAAGGAGTCCTGGGACCTGTGGCTGCTGTGAGGAGCCCTAATTTACTGATGAGGCAGGAGAAGGTGTGGCCTGGGAGGCTGCCAAGGTGCGGTGCCTGTGTTCCCTGACCTGGACTCTTTGGGAAGCTTTGCCAGCCTGCTGTGCCTGCCGTGGGTTGGGATGCAGTGAGTGGGGTACCTGTCGGCTGCATCCTGGGCAGTTGCTCTGGTGTCTTCCCTGTGTGCGTGACGTTTGGTGCAGGTGAGGCCAGTCCACACAGCACCAGGCAAAGCCGTGGCTCCTTAGGCTCGTATTAAGGGAAACCTGGTGGGCCTGAGCCCTGGTGCCCAGCCCACCTCTGACACCCCAGGGGCAGGGTCAAGGCACTGAGCACGTTCGCTCACATCCTTGCCTGCTGAACTCTTGCTGATCCTCGGTGCCTCTCTCTGCTCAAGTTTTCCAAAAGGAATCCCTGTGGTCTTGCCTGCTGAGTTTGTGCTGGGCTCATGGTCTGAGTCCTCAAGGAGTGGACACTGTTCTCTCTCCTCAGGCCACTGAGTGCTGCGAGGCTTACAGTGTCCAGAAAGCACACACCCTACCTCTAAGCATGGCTGGTGCGTGACTAAAGAGGAATGTTTGCGGCCTTGTGCCCAGGCCTGGGACGTGCACACTGTCAGCAAGAGCAGCTGGTGGGGGCACATTTCTGGACGGTCTGTTCTAACATTAGAGCAGGTCATCTGAGAGGGAGAGACAGAACTTTTGGGGGGAGTACTGGGGATTGAACCCAGCTCCCTCACGTGCTCAGTGCCCGTCTGCTTTTGTGCAGGTCCTCCTTGGCAAGCCCTCTGTAGGCAACCTGTGCATTCTGCCCCACGTTCATGGGCAGGGCTGAGCCCAGAGAGAGCCAGCTGATTTCTCTGTACGATCCTGTGATGCTTTGAAGCATGTGTTCCTTTCTTTTTAGCTGCTTTCCTAACATGGGTTGACATGGAGATAGGGTGTCTCCCTGGGAAACCTAAGCCCAATCTATCTTCCTTGTTTCCTGAGAAGTAGGAAGTCCCCTGTGTTTCTTCCTTAGAGTCACTCTCTGAAATCATTAAATTGGTGAGACCAAATTGTGCTTCCTGGTGTGCACTGGAGTTTGAATTGTGGTGTTGGGAGGGGGGTGCCCGTGCTTTAGCCTTTGCTGGTCAGGTCCTGTTTGGAAGGTGAAGCCAGCCAGGCATCTGCATGCAGATGTGCCTCAGTGTGGGCACACTTGAGGGTGTGTATGGGCACAGACACTCACACACCCTGGCCTGGACCTCTTGGAAGCTGATGCTGCACTTGCACATGGCGTCCAGGTGGCTGGAAAGGGCAATGACAGGTAGACTCAGGACACTTCTGCCCGGTGGTGCAGCCTGGAGGGGTGGGGACCTTTCTGCTGACCCATTTGGATCCCCAAGAGCCTGTGCTGCTTCTGCTGCTCAGCCCCTCCCTCAGCCAGGGACACGCAGGGTCATCCTGAGGTGCACTGAGCTGCACCTCAAGGACCTGACGAAAGTGAAAACTGGGATCTGCAGAAGACAGTTTCCAGAGACTTTCAAGAAACGTTTTATTTTTTAACTGTTAGCTACGGGTTTTTCACCAAAGCCCAGGGCCCCGTCCAGGGACCCCCATGACATCAACTCCCACTCTCCTTTGTCTCCTGGTCTCCCTTTGCTTTCTCATGACCTTGACAGTGTGTGGCAGTCCTGGCCATGTGTTCTGCAGGATGTCCCTCAAGTTGGTTCTGTCTGATATTTTCTCATGGTTCCACTGGGGCAGTGCACTAGGGGAAGACCCTGCCACCATGTGGGGCCCTCTTTGTCACACGATCCCTGACTCCCACACAGGTCATCCAGTTAAGGTGTGGCTGCCTGGTGTCCCCTCTGCCCAGCCCTGGGGGCTGGGGGCCTGTGCCACCTCCAGGAGGGGTTGTCTGTGGATACTGTTTGGAATCCTCTCCCATCTGTTAGTGCTCTATGGGCTCCTGCACATCCTGTCTGCACCTGGGGCTGTGCTGCTTGGTTGCTCATGTATGGGCTCTGATGGTGGCTTCAAGTTGTGCCTCTCACCCTAACATACCTCCATCTGTTTGCCTGGGTGCCTCCTCATGTTCCCTGCCCTAGCCCTGGAATCCGTAGCTCCTCCAAAGAACCCTGGTTCCTCTGGTTGGAGGATGGTGTCAGAAACCCTGACAAGGTGGGCAGGGCTGGGTGGGTATGTAACCAAGCCATGTATACAGGTGCAATCTTCTCTATCCCTCTGCCCATGTGCTAAGGACACCTGAGGCCTGGACTTGGGCCCAGCACCCAGGCTGTGCATAGCCTCCCCGCTGGCTCACCTGCAGCTGCCCACTCCACGCTCACCATCCCTTCTTTGCTGTTCCACCCTGAACGCGGGTGGAGCAGTTGCTGAACTGTCCACCCAGGCCCCAGGAGACAGCTTGGTGCTGTACATAGTTCCTCTTGTCCTGGTCCTTCTCTCAGAATGCCTTCCAGCCCTGTCAGTGATGTCACACCCCTTCTTAGTAGGTTTATCTCCACCTGTCACTGTCTGCATTTCCTCCAGGCAGCCCTAGCATCCGGTTTTCATTTGTGTTTGATAATTGGTGTACATTAAAGTTCTGTTTTGGTACCAGGAGTTGAATCCAGGGGCACTTTACCACTAAGACCCATCCCCACCTCTTTTATTTTTGACTTTTAATTTTGAGACAGGGTCTAAGTTGCCACTGAACTGAGGGGTCTCACTGAGTTGCTGAGGCTGGCCTTGAACTTGCCATCCTCCTGCCTGAACCTCCTGAGTTGCTAAGATTACAGGCATGGAATACCACACTCAGCTAAAGTTTGTTTTTGTGTATTGTGAAATTCTGTGGATTTTGACAACTACATGGAGTTACCTATCACCACAGCACTTTAGAGAGTAAAATTCCTCCAGTACAGGTGGGCAGACACTCCCCCACCCCTTGGCTCACTGTGCTCTGGTTTCTATTCCTAAGGTCCTGGCTTTCTCAGAATGTCATGTGAATGGATACTTAAGGCAGGTGCTTAACAAGGTGGACTTACAGTTCATCTGTGTTGTCACGGAACCAGCAACTCCTGTGTGTTTATCTCTGAGTGTCATTTTACTATCTGAATATAGCTTGGTTTGTCTGCTTCCACTCCAAAGGACATCTTGTATGTCCAGCATTTAGTGGTTATGGACAGAGCTGATGCACACACTTGAAGGAGGCTTATGTGTGGACATAGGTTTCCAGCCCGCATGAGTGGACACCCAAGGACCACAGCAGAGTCGCTGGCCATGGAAGCCTTTGTACAACTGTACACGACACTGCCTACTGCCCTCCGTGGTGCAGCCATGGCCCTCAGCCATGGATGAATTTTGGGCTCAGTACTGCCTGTTGTCTTTGGATCCTGGCTGTTCTGATAGGTATGGATGCCTCTTTGTGGTTTTGATCGACATTTCCCCAGAACAAGTGATAGCTGTTTGCACCTCTTTAGCTCTTTTGCCGTTTTCCTCTGATCACTTTTAAAATTGGGGTTTGTTATTGTCAATTTTTAAGAGTTCTTTAATTATTCCAGGTACAAATCCATTATCAGATAAGTCGTTTGCAAATATTTTCTCTCAGTCTTTGCTCACCTTTTAAGTCTCTGGAAACTGTCTTCTGCAGATCCCAGTTTTCACTTTCGTGAGGTCCATGGGCTGTGCCTGGGTGTCATAGCTAAGCCCAGGTCACATGGGTTCTGCCTTGTGGCTGCCTCTAGGAGTTCTGTCCCTCGTGAGCTTCGTGTGTGGCCCTACACAGCAGGTTTTTGCATGGGGTATAATTTGAGGCTCCTCCTGCATGTGGACATGGTGTCAGCTGGGAAAGCCTGGGTGTTTTAGAAAGGAGGGATTTGTTTAGCCTGTGTGCAGCCCAGCACTGGCTCTCGTGAGGCCCTGTGGGAGCACCACCTTTGGCAGTAGCACTACAAGGGTCAGATTCTCCAGCACGTGCACACTGGGAAACCAGCCTTGCCCTGTTGTTCCAGTGTCATTTCTTGAAAGCACTGTGAAAGCACTGTTGTTTCTCCACCAAGTAATCTTTGCACGTCTTTGAGATCAGCCAGTGCCATCTGTGTGCGTCTGTCTGTCCCAGAGCTTGCATGCCTTTTCCCAGCACACTTGATTGCTCACAACTTGCAGCAAGTGCTAGGACTGGTGATGTGAGCTCCAGCTTTGTTGCTTTCCACAGCATTTAGTGTGCTGTTTCCACTGCCCCTCCATGCACACTTTAGATCAGGGTCTAACTGGGGAGCGCCCTCGAGCTGTGAAGAGGTGCATCTACCCGCGCACCCGGGGTTCTCCGGTGCCCTTAGAGGCAAACTGCCTTCTTAGCCGCTGTGTGATTTCTGTGAGCTCCATGAGTGGAACTGTGATTTACATCCTGACCTTGTGTCTGCAACCTTGACAAGCTCAGTTACCTCGCTTTTTGGTCCTGGAAGTTGTCATTTTCCTTTGTTTTGCTTTTGCAGATTCTCCAGGATTTTCCACATACACAGTCATGTCATCTGCTTTTATTTACCCCCTCCCTCTGGCACTGGTGAGGACTTCTTGTGCAGTATGGGTAGACTAGTAAGAGGCGCCCTGGTGTGGGAGCATCCTCCAGAGCACAGATCCAGTCTCGCACCTGTCCTGGCTGTTTGAACGCCCATGTGGATCGAGAAGACCTGTTCCCCTTGGGCTGGGCAGTGGAGACGGCAGCATTGTTGCTGGGGCTGAGGCAGCTTTGCGTCTCTGCAGGCTTCTGATTGTCCTGTGCTGTCTCTTCCTCCTGGGGGGCTTGGCGGTTTGTACTTGGCTAGTAGTTGCTCCACTTTGCTCGAGCTGCCTGTGAAAGGCCTGAGAGGCTGTGGCAATCCTCTGGAAGCAGTGTCCTGCTCCCCACTAGGGCAGCTCCTGCCACGCTTTTGGTTGGGCAGGCTGAGGCCGATCTTCACGTAGCTCCTTCTAGAGAGTCTACTCCTGGACATGTTGCCTTTCCTCCCTCCGCCCCCTTCTCAGTCCTCGGGTCCTGGTCCTTCCACAGTCTCCTCTCCTGTCTGCTATGGGTGTGCCTTGCTCTCTTTCCTGCTCCCCACAGTGATGTGTGGATTTGAGGCCTTTTCTCATGTGAGCATCTCCACTAAGTGCTGCTTTAGCATCTCACAAGTTTGTGTGTTTCCATTTTCTTTCTTTCTGATAGAGAGAGAGAGAGAATTTTATTTATTCATCTGGTTTTTGTTTCTCTGACACCTAGTTGTGTGTGTGTGCTAGGGTTTGAACCTGGGTCCTCATGCATGCCAGGCAAGATCTCCAACCATGGAGCCACCACTACAGCCCCTCCATTTTCATTGAGTTAAAAATATTTTGTAGTTTCTCTTATGCCTCCCTCCCCACGTTTTTGAAATTCATTTTGTAGTGCTGGGGACTGAACACAGGGACCACTGTGTACACATTGTACCACTGATCTACACCCTTAGCCCTTTTTAAATTTGAGGCAAGGTCTCTCTAAGTTGCCCAGGATGACCATGAACCTCCTAAGTCTCTGGGATCATAGGTATGGCCACTGTGCCCAGTCCGCATGCCCTTCCTACAAGGCCAGTTGCTGAGTGTTGCGGCGGTGCAGTGGAGAGGCGGCTAGGCCTCCCCATTTCCCCCTCAGTCTTGGCCCTGCCTGGTGAAGCATTATTCTTTGCTGTAGAAATGCAGAGTAATTTTTGCTTTTTGCAAAGTGCAGTTTGTATCCCATGAACTCATTATCCTACAAACCTACGTGTTCCACCCAGTGACATTTCGGTGGCATCCCAAAAGGCTGTGGGGACCCTTGGCAAGTGGCTTCTTTTCTGTTTTGGCTCCTGGGGTGGACAAGTGTGTTCTGTTCTTCACAGTACCAGTAGAGCCAGGTTCTTTTCATCTGTCACGTAACCTGGGTGTCCCAGGAGGTGAGAGTGCTCTCCTAGGGAAGAACTCAGACTGTGGCTCAGTGGGGGCTGCCATGACTTCCATGTCACCAGCTGGGCAGCCTTCTGCTCAGCGGGGTCTCACTGTTCACAGGAACCAGAGTCTGTTTGCACATGACCATGCAGCCTCATCAGTGACACGTGGCACATGTGTGTGAACATACAGACAGTTGTTCTTCCCCAGGCTGGGCTTTCCACTCTTCCCCCAGGGTTTTGAGAAAGTACTCGGAGCCCTTGAGCATGTAGTTTGGATGTAAGCTGTTGGTTACACTGTGCCCTCATCCTGCCGCCCTCCTGCACATCTGAGAAACATCCGTGCTGCCTAGAAGCTTGATCCATTCAAGTCCCCCTTGTGTCACCTTTCTCTTCCAGCCGTGGCCTTCCTGGTGGCTTTGCATCAGAACAAGCAGCTGATTGGTGACCGGGGCCTGCTGCCCTGCAGGACGTACCTGAAGAGCGTCCAGCAGTACTTCCAGGGAAGAGGTGCCTGGGATGCCTGGAGCTCTGTGCCCACTGTCATGTGGCTGCTGGACTGGTCAAACATGGACTTCAACCTGGACCTGTTGGCTGTGCTTGGATTGGGCATTTCATGCTTTGTCTTGATAACCGGCTGTGCCAACATGATCCTAATGGCTGCCCTCTGGGGTCTCTACCTGTCCCTGGTCAGCGTGGGGCAGATCTGGTGAGTAGAGCTGGGGCACTTGGCAGTTCTGGGCCTGTCGCTATGCTGTGTGACATAGAACCTGCACATACACTGGAGGTCTCCTGGCAGCCGGCAATGTGTGCCAGAGACCTTACCTCAGGAATGGCATTGTAGCTTAGGGGTGCTAGGGCTGCTGGTTGCCATGGGACAGTCCCTTCTGCTTAGAGAGGCATGTCCTCACTTGAAAGCACATTGCTCACCTGCTTGAGCCATGGCAAATGGGGAATGTGGAGGCAGAGGTCACTCGTGGGCCACTGGGAACATACCAAGGGCAGGCTTGACTTTGAGGTATCCCCACTTCTGTCCCCACCTCTTTCCTGTTCCAGAGGAGCTGCACAGCCAATACCAGGCACTGTTGGATCTCAGATGGGCCCTGGCCCTGGCCCTGACATGGGCCCACGACTATAGAGGTGGGAGGTATTGGACTCATGGACACCAAGGTGGGGATCCTGTGGGTTGGGTCAGTGTCCCTCTGGACTTGTGGGAGGTGGACCTGAGTACCTGTGTGGAGATGGGTATTCAGAGGACTTCTGGGGCTCCTTGTCCTTGGAGTGGGCAGTTGGGGGTCTGTCTGCAGAGCTGACCATAGCATGGAGGCTTCCACCACTGGTGCTGGACCTTGGAGCTGAGTTCCAGGGCTGCTGTGTGGTGTCTGGGCCTCCCCTCTCAACATGCACTTTTCTGGCCTCTGTACCCATGGGTGCGGTCATGAGCTTTGCAGTGGCTGGGACCTGGGCTTCTTGCTGGCAAATGGTACTGGCTGCAGATTTGAAGGCAGTGAACCCCAGAGCCAGAATGCAGACGAGCAGGCATGGCCCCCTGCTGCCCACCACTGGCCTGAGTGTCCGCAAGCCATGTTGCTGCACTTGTCAGAGCTGCCATCCAGTGGAGGAATGTGGGGACGCTCTAGCGTGTTCAACTGTGGCACAAACCATGCAGATCAAGATGTTAAGCTGTGTTATCCAAAGGAAAACGTAGGAGCTTATTGCAGCCGCTGACTCTGATGTGGGAATCTTTACTAGACTTTTGCAGGGGTCTCCGAGCAGCCAGAGACTTGTTACATGCATGTACTCTGATGCTCCCTATGGAAATTGTTTCCTGGACAGACTTCATTGGATCTGTCACCTTTTCTGTTGAGGGGTGAGGATGGAAACAGGAGTTCTCACACAGCCCCTGGTGGATGTGCAGTCTGCCCTGGGTGGACATCTGCATGCAGAGCACCAGGAGCTGTGGGGTGGGGGGCTTGTTTTGCTCATCTCCTCTCCCTGGGCAGTATCTGGAGCTGCTGCCCCCTTGGATGACTGCCTTTCCTGTCGGGAGCGGGATCCGCCATGCCAAGATGGCGCCTGAGGCTAGGGCCCCACCCAGTTCTTTGAGGAAGTAGAAGCTGGCTGTAGTGCGCTTGCGTGGCATTTAGGGAAAAGTCAGAAGCCCATTGGTGCATATGAATCTATTGGTCACGTGTGCTGTGAGCTGTATATATGTGGGCGGATTTCCAGGGAGGAGAAGTTCGGGAAGGAGAAGGGAAGAGAGAGGAAGAAGAAGAAGGTCGACCAAATAAAGCTCTCCCAACCTAACCGCGTGGGGCTGGAGCGGTGGCTCGGAGGTTGCGGCGCTCACAGCGCTTGCCTGGCGTGCATTTCAGGTCGCAGGTTCAAATCCCAGCACTATGCACCGAATGAAGTAACCCAAGCCAAGTAAGAGACTAATGAGTCACATCCCTGGCCCTTACCATATACTGCCCCATGAGACCTACTTAATCATATCCTCTTTATTCTTAAAATTTTTAAACTTTGGATGTTAACAATAATACCACAGCCAAACGCCATTGACATCCTAGTGGCCGAATCTATGCACAAGTCATATAAAAGAATCCCATTGATAACCAATGACATGGACCCGACCCGGTCTTAATCTGGGGTAGAGGTAGTATTTGTGTTTTTCCACAGAAAAATGATGGTCCCCAAAAGATTCC
>PVKS010049803.1:0-11822 GCA_004027875.1 Aplodontia rufa
GAAGAATATGTCATTACAACTTTTCTGGATGTATTGGGAAGGACAGGGGGGATAAGGGTGGGTAATTAGGGGGGCTCTTGGGGGTAAATCTAATTTTCAAAAAAGAAATATATATATATATTATTTGGTTAGAAGCATATTTTATTATTCAACAATTAAATTTCTTAAAAAAAGAAAAAATACAATGAATATAAACAACAACCACATAACAATTCTAAAACTAAATGTGAATACTCTCAATGCACCAATCAAAAGACACAGACTAGCAGTATGGATCAAAAAACAAAATCCAACAATATGCTGCCTATAGGAAATCCACCTTACAGCCAGTGACACCCACAGATTAAGGGTGAAAGGATGGGAAAAAATCTACCAGGCATATGGCTCAAGAAAACAAACCGGAGTTGCAATTCTTATATCTGACAAAGTGGATTTCAAACATAAATTAATCAAAAGAGATAAAGAAGGACACTACATCCTAGTAAAGGGAACACTACAACAGGAGGAAATAACCATAGTAAATATATACTCTCCAAACACCAATGCTTCCAACTATGTGGAAAAAAATACTCCAAGATATAAAACCACTTGTGGACCTCAACACAATAGGACTAGGAGACTTTAACACTCCTCTATCACCAATAGACAGATCATCAAAGCAAAGAAACAATAAAGAGACCTCCAGTCTAAACAACACCATAAATCAAACAGACTTAACAGATATCTACAGACTATTCCACCCCAAATTGGCAGAGTATGCCTTCTTCTCAGCAGCAATGGATCCTTCTACAAAATAGATCATATTCTAGTTCACAAAGAAATCTCAGCAAATATAAAATAGTAGATATTATTCCATGTCTCCTATCAGACCATAATGCCATGACCCTAATAATTAACAGCAAAAACCATGCCATAAAACACACATATATGTGGAGATTGAATAACATCCTATTAAATGAAGATTAGATCCAAGAAGACATGAGAACAGTAATTGAGGAATTCTTGGAAGAGAACGAGAATGAAGACACAACATATCAAAACCTCTGGGACAGCATGAAAGCATTTTTAAGGGGAAAATTTATTGCACTGAGTGTCCACATTAAGAATCAGGAGGGATCCCTAACATATAAGCTTATGCTCCAACTCAAATCTCTACAAAAGAAAGAACAGTCTAATCCCAAAGGCTGCCGAAGACAGGAAATAATTAAGATCAAAGCTAAAATCAATGAAATTGAGAACAACAAAAGTAATAAAGAGAATTGATGAAACAAAGAACTGGTTTTTCAAAAAAATAAATAAATAAAATTGATAGACCCCTAGCTAATCAAACTAAAAGAAGGAGAGAATCAAAGCAAATCAACAAAATCACCAACAAAAAGGGGATGATCACTACTGATCCCCTTGAAATCAACCAGCTTACCAGAACATATTTTGGAAAAACTATACATCTCTAAATCAGATAATCTGGATGACATGAACAAATTTCTAGACAAATACAACATCCCAAAACTAACACAGGATGAAATTGAAATCCTAAACAGCCCAATAACAGGCACTGAAATCCATACAACAATTAAAAGTCTTCCAAAGAAGGAAAGTCCAAGATCTGCTGCAAATCAATACATGTAATTCATGAAAATCAATACATCACTTAACGGAACTAAGGACAAAAACCATATGATCATCTCAATAGATGCAGAATAGGCCTTCAAGAAAATCCAGCACACATTTATGCTCAAAACTCTAGAAAAAATAGGGATCAAAGTAACTTTAACTTGGTAAAGGTCGTATATACCAAACCCTCAGCTAGTATAATACTAAAAGGAGAAAGATTGAAAACATTTCCACCAAACTTGGGAACAATACAAGGCTGCCCACTTTCACCACTTTTATTCAGTGTAGTCCTTGAGACCCTGGCTGGAGAAATAAGGCAAGAGGAAGAAATCAAAGGGATAAGAATAGGAAGGGAGGAAGTTAAACAATCCCTTTTTTACGGATGACATGATCCTATATCTGGAAGATCAAAAAAACTCCACCAGAAAACTGTTAGAGCTTATAAACAGATTTGGCAAAGTAGCAGGCTACAAGATCAACATCCATAAATCAATACTTTCCTATATGCCAATGATAATAGGGAAGAAGAAGAAATTAGGAAATTGGCCCCATTCACAATAGCCTCTAAAAGAATAAAATACTTGGGAATTAATCTAACAAGAGAAGTAAAAGACCTCTACAAGGAAAATTATTGAACACTGAAAACAGAAATAGAAGAAGACCTGAGAAGATGGAAAGATGTTCCATGCTCTTAGTTAGGCAGAATTAATATAATTAAAATGGTCAATCTGCCAAAAGCACTGTACAGGTTCAATGCAATCCCCATCAAGAATCCAATGCTATTCTTTGTAGATATAGAAAAAGCAATTCTCAAATTCATTTGGCACACTAAGAAGCCCAGAACAGCCAAAACATTATTAAGCAAGAAAGATGAAATAGGTGGTTTTGCAATACCATATCTAAAATTATACTACAGGGCTGTATTATTAAAAACAGTATATGGTATTGGTATCAAAATAGGAATGAAGACCAATGGAAAAGAATAGAAGACTCTGAGACAAAGCCCCAAATCTTTAAACATCTGATCTTTAACAAAGGGGATCTATTCAAAAAATGGTGCTAGACAAACTGAACAGCCATGAGCAGAAAACTGAAATTAGATCCCTATCTCTCACCATTCACAAAAATCAATTCTAAATGGATCAAGGAATTAGGAATTAAACCAGCTACCATACATCTGCTAGAAGAAAAATTAGGACCAACACTCCAGCATATGGGAGTTGGTAACAACTTCCTAAACAAAGATCCTAAAGTGAAAGAATTACAGTCTAAAATCAATGATTAGAATGCCATTAAACTAAAAAGTTTCTGTACTGCCAAGGAAATAGTCAAAACAGTTAAAAGACAACCTACAGAACGGGACAAAATCATGGCCTGTGATCCCTCTGACAGGTATTTAATATCTAAAATTTACAAAGAACTCAAAAAACTCAACAACAGAAACAAACAATCCAATCAATAAATGGGCCAGAGAGCTGAACAGAAACTTCTCCAGAGGACATTGAGCAAGCCAATGAATACATGGGAAAGTGTTCTAAATCACTAGCAATCAGAGAAATGCAAATCATAACAATCTTAAGATTTTACCTCACTCCAGTCAGACTGGCAAAGAGGAAGAATACAAATAATAACAAACACTGGAGGGGCTGTGGGGAGATAGGAACACTAGCACACTGTTGGTGGAATTGCAGACTGGTCCAGCCTCTCTGGAATGCAGTGTGGAGACTTCTCAAAAAATTAGGGATGGATCCACCAAAATACCCTCTTCTGGGTATTTTCCCAGAGGAGTTAGAATCAGCACATTACAACGACACAGCAAAATCCATGTTCATAGCAGCTCAATTTACAATAGCTAAACTATGGAACCAACCCAGATGCCCCTCACTGAATGAATGGATCCATGTATGTATATATACATACATATATATGTATGTATATATACATACACATGTATGTATGTATATATACATACATACATACAATGGAGTTCTACTCAGCTATTAGAAACAATTATATTGCATCTATTGAAGGTAAATGGATGGCATTGGAAAAAATCATGCTGAGTGAAGTTGGTCAAGCACAGAGAGTCAAGGACTGAATGGTATCCCTCATTTGTGGAGGCTGGACCTAAACCCAGTCTTGGGAGTAAAATAGATAAACTGATGTATTAGATCCATAGAACAAAAATGCAAAATGTTAATATTTATGAGATGTAGTTGCAAGATACTTCATAAGATATTTGAACAGGCTATGCTGCATACCTGTACAAAAACGTAAATGTTTAATCCCATTGTCAAATGTTTTGAAGAATAACAAGGATGGAAGGGAGGAGAAGGGGAAATGTTGGAACTGAGATAAAGCAAGGTACATTCCAAGCAGTTATAAATGTCACTGTATACACTATAGCCATATATATAAAAATTTTTCTTCATAGATATAAGAATTATGTCACTGTATTTGGATTTTTTAGGAATAATATAGGACCCAGAAGAATGGCAACTGGTCAGGGGATGGAAGAGGAAGGTAGAGGGATGTGGGGAGGGACTGAACAAATTGTATTGCTGAATTCTGTGTATTTAGGAATGTACAACAATTAATCCCAACATTATGTAAAACTTTAATACACTGATAAAAAATAAATTTAAATTTTTTTAAAAAATCAGGAAAGATCCTGAATAAATAAGCTTATGTTCCACCTCAAATCTCTATAAAAGGAACAATCTAATTCCAAAGCCAACAGAAGACAGGAAGTAATCAATATCAGAGCTGAAATCAATGAAATTGAGAACAAACAAAAAATAATAAAAAGAATTAAAAAAAAACAGTTTGACAGACCCCTAATCAAGCACATAAAAGAAGGAAAAGATTGAAGCAAATCAACAAAATCACCAATGAAAAGAGGGTTATCACCACTTACCCCATAGGAATTCAACGGATTATTAGAACGTATTTTGAAAAGCTATACTTCTCCAAATTAGATAATCCGGAAGACGTGAACAAACTTTAGACACAATCAGTGTTCCCAAATTGACACAGGATGACATTGAAATCCTTAACAGCTCAATAACAGGCAATGAAATCCATATAGCAATTAAAAGCATTCCAAAGAAGAAAAGTCCAGGACCTGATAGAGCCCCTGCTGAGTTCTACCACACCTTCTAGGAAGATATAACACCTCTCCTTAGTAAGCTATTCCAAGAAATTGAAAAGGAGGGAACTCTCCCAAACCCTTTTTATGAGGCAACCATAACCCTGATAACAAAACCCAACAAAGACACACCATAAAAAGAAAACTACAAAACCAATATCCCTGATGAACATTGATGCTAAAATGCTTAATAAAGTTCTAGCAAACCGAATTCAAACACACATCAAGAAGATACATGACAATCAAGTAGCTTCGTTCCAGGGATGCAAGTCTGGTTGAACATACACAAATCAATAAAGGTGATTGATCACTTAAACAAAATTAACAAAAACCATATGATCATCTCAATTGACACAGAAGAGGCTCTCAATAAAGTCTAGCACCCATTTTTGCTCAAAATTCTAGAGAAAGTAGAGATCAAAAGAACCTACCTTAACTATGTATAGGTCATATATTACAAATGCACAGCTAGTATTATATTAAATGGAGAAAAGATGACAGCATCTCCACTATACTTGGAACAAGACAAGGCTGCCTGCTTTATCCACTTTTATTCAATATGGTCTTCAAAACCCTAGCCAGAGCAATCAAGCAAGAGAAGGAAATCAAAGGGATAGGAATAGGAACAGAGGAAATCAATGTATCCCTTTTAGCTGATAACATGATCCTATATCTGGAAAAATCTGAAAACAGAAACTCCACTAGAAATTTAATTGATCTTGTAAACAGATTTAGCAAAGTGGCAGGCTACAAGATCAACACCCACACTAACAATAATAGAGCAGAAGAAATCAGGTCCCATTCGCAAATTGGTCCCATTCGCAATATCCTCAAAAAGAATAAAATACTTGGAAATTAATCTAACAGAGGAAATAAAAGACCTCAACAATGAAAATTATCAAACACTGAAGAAAGAAATTGAAGACCTGAAAAGATGGCAAGATGATCCATGTTCTTATTTGGGCAGAATTAATATCATTAAAATGGCCATTCTGCCAAAAGCCTATACACATTCAACGCAGTCCCCATCAAGATACCAAAGTCATTCTTTACAGATATATTAAAGGCAATTCTCAAATTTGTTTGTAACAACAAGAAACCCACAATAGCCAAAACATTACTAAGCAATAAAGATGAAACAGGTGGATTCACAATATCAGATTTAAAATTATACTATAGAGCTATAGTAACATCAACAGCATGGTATTGCTATCAAAACAGGAATGAAGACAAGTGGAACAGAACAGAAGACATTGAGACAAACCCACCAATCTTTAAACTACTCATATTAGACAAAGGGGGTCAAAACATAATGTGGAGGAAAGACAGCCTATTCAACAAATGGTGATGGACAAATTGGACAGCCACTAGCAGAAAGTTGAAATTAGATGTTTAAGTATCAGCTTGCACAAATATCAAATTTAAATAGATCAAGGAACTAGGAATTAAACCAGTTACCATACAACTGCTAGAAGAAAATTTAGGAGCAACACTCCCAGCATATGAGGGTAGGCAATGACTTTCTCAATAAAATTCCCAAAACAAAAGAATTAAAGTCAAGAATCAATGAGTGGAATATATACACAGTTTTTTGATCCAGTAAAGGACATATGGGTTGGTTCCATAATTTAGCTATTGTAAATTAAGCTGCTATGAACATTGATTTTGCTGTGTCACTATAATATGCTTGTTCTAACTCTTCTGGGTAAAGTACCCAGAAGAGGGATGGCTGGGTGGTACAGTGGATCCATCCCTAATTTTTTGAAGAGTGTCTGGAGGGAGGTGACACAGGGAGGGATGATAGGGAAGGACCTAGGAAGGACCTAAGCAGAATCAATAATTCTGCTTACTCTTCACTCCCGCAAGAAGCCAAATAATACTTATGCAATCATTTAATTCTGGAAAATGTATTATATGTGTGGGGGGATATGTATATATATATATATATATATATATATATATATATATATATATATATATATACACATATCTGTTATAGGAGGAAGAAGATCAAAAGACTGGGGTATAGGTGATGTGGGGGTTATTCTAGATTAGAATCAGTGGCATATCATTTATTACAACATATGCATTTATGATTATATAGCAACACAACTTCTCATTAAAAATTTTTTAAAAGATCAATGAAACAAAGAGTTGGGGTTTTTTTTTTGAAAGGATAAACAAAATTAACAAACCTTTAGCAAAATGAACTAAGAAAAAGAGATAGGAGGTCCAATTAAACAAAATCAGAGATGAAAACAGAGGGAAAAAAATCAATGAGTAGGAAGCCATTAAACTAAAAACTATTGCTCAGCCTAAGAAATGGTCAAAACTGTCAAAAGAGAACCCACAGAATGGGAGATAATCATGGCCTATGATTCCTCCAACAGAGGACCAATAACCAAAATTTACAAAGAGCTCAATATAAAAAAACACAAACAATCTAACCAATAAATGGGTCTGAGAGCTAAACAAAAACTTTCAGTAGAGGAAATTGAGCAAGCCAATAAATATATGAAATAGTGTTCTAAATGACTAGTAATCAGAGAAATGCAAATCAAAACTACATTAAGATTTCACCTCCAGTCAGATTGGCAAAGGTGATTAATTTAAACAGTAACAGATGCTCAAGGGGTTGTGGGGAGATAGGAACATTAGCACACTGTTGGTGGAACTGCAGGCTGATAACAGCTGTTCTGGAAAGCAGTGTGGAAAATCCTCAAAAAAATTAGGGATGGATCCACCATATGACCCAGCTATCCCTCTTCTGGGTATTTTCCCAGAGAAGTTAGAATGAGCACATTACAGTGACACAGCAAAATCAATGTTCATAGTGGCTCAATTTACTATAGCTAAATTATGGTACCCACCAAGATACCCCTCACTGGATGAATGGATCTAAAAGCTGTCATATATGCATACAATGGAGTTCTACTCAGCTATTAGAAACAATATCACAGCCTTTGAAGGTAAATGGAAGGCAATAGAAGAAATCATGCTGAGCAAAACTAGCCAAACCCAGAAACTCAAGGGTCAAATGTTTTCTTTCAATTGTGGAGGATATTGCAAAACCCAGGCTTGGGTGAAAGGTAGTCAAGCTCACATATTATACTCACCAAAACTGAAGCAACACCTAACCTAGAGGAACCGTAGATATGTGGTTGGGCAGGGGTGGGGAGAATGGATGGAATATATGGATGGATCTGGGAGGGTACCAACAATGTAGCTTACTCTTTTCCCCCTGAAAAACCAAATAATACTTATGTAAGCATTTAATTCTGCAAAATGCCACTCTTTTATCTGTTTTGGGGGAAATAGAGAAGCAGCAAGAGTCGGCTGTGGATGATATGGGGGTGAGTTTGGATTAGAATCAGATACATATCATATTGTTACTACATGTACATGTATGATAGTATAACAAAACTCAATAAGAAGTTTTTTGTTTTTTTTTTTATTCTTTTATTTTTTTAACAACCTTACACGATTTTAACAAAATAATATAAAATGTGTATAAAATGTGTAAATATTCTGGATATTGCAATTATCTCCAGGAGTGCCCCCCCAATAAGAAGTTTTTAAAAAGTTTTTTTTCACTTTTATTACTGTAGGTGATAGAAAGTAGGTGAATTGCCTTTACATGTTTTGCAAAGTTCATTATGAGTTTTACTGAAGGATGTTTTCATTGTCTGGAATTTTAATCACCCTCCCCTCTATCATGGATCCCTGTGAAGCAAAATACATGTTTGTGTATGTGTTATCTTTGGAAGGGAGTGTGCAATTGATTGTTTTCTAGAAGGAATAGAGGTACATGTCTCTGTGGTTCTTTTCTCCAGAGATGTATCTCCCACTCCAGTATAACAATTGAAAATTGCCTGAGAAGGAGAGCTCCAGAGATGTCTGCTGCAAAAACAAGCCAAATGCCATTTACCTAAGATAGTTTGAGCCAAGAGATTACAAAAGAGTGTTGGTGCTAACAAGTTGCCCACACGTGGTTCCCTCCACCACCTCTCGTATAATTGTCTTCATGGATGATCTTTTAATCAAAACCACAAACAACCTCTACAGTAGAACATCATTCTTCCTGGAAGGTAGGGCTTTCTTTCCATATTATGGAAAAAAATAAATGGAAGATTGTTTTAAAAGCTGAGGAAGGTCGAATGTTTTACATCATTTGTGGAGGCTGGAGCTAAACACAGGCTTTGGTGCAAAGTAGTCAACTCATGTATTGGACCCACCAAGGGCATAGCAATGCATAATCTATGGGAACCATAGACATGTAATTGGGGGAAGGGGAAGGAGAGAAGGAGAGAAGATTGGGAGAGATCTAGGGAGACAATCAACAATGTAGCATACTCTTCACACACCCCCAAGAAGTCAAATAATACTTATGCAATCATTTAATTCAGAAAAATTCACAATCATACATTTTATATATGTACATGCAATCATATATATGTACACATACATACGTATATATATATATATATAGAGAGAGAGAGAAACATTTACATCTGTTAAAGGGATGTAATATAGAAGAATCAAGAAAATGGGGTGTGGACAATGTAGGGGTTACTATGGTTTAGGATCAATTCATATTGTATTGTTACTCTACATGCATTGATGATTGAACAACTCAACACCTTAATAAAAAAATTTAATAAACTACATGGCAGTATAATTGGGAAAAGAAAATAATGATATGTCTACTATACCAGCACTTCTATAAAAATAGACATTTTTGGTGAATATGTAAATAAATACGAGACATTAATATACTGAAGTGCTATAATCTGTACTTGGTAAATTGCATTTTCAATAAAACTGCATTGTACTAAAATTTTAAAAATGTTGAGGAACTCCAGAGCTGGTTCTGGTTCCTTTTTTCAGTTAACAGAAGCATCTACCATAAACTTAGTCATTTGAAAAATGGACTGCCTTCTCTTTCTCAGACAAAAATCCCCTTATCCTCATCTTGATTAGCAAGATTATGAAAAGGGGAGAAAGGAGCTTCATTGTGGAGTGTCCACAGAATATATCTGTTCAGGGACACACAAATAAATACACAAGAAAACAATCAAGACAAATGTAGAGTTATACGAATAAAATGAGGTCATTCATCCATTCTTTCTTCTGGTGAACATCAAATATTTCAGTACACCACAGTTTTAATTATACAGTACTGTGGAAGATTATGCCAACTAAAGTCCATGGCAATCCTGGCACATTAGAGCATTCAAGATTTTTATTTTACCAACAAAGTAATTGGCCAGATAGACAAATGCTAAACAATATGACCAGTTCACACTGTCAGCTTTTTTTTTCCTTTTGTTGTAATTCTGCAAGAAGGACTCTCTCTACTCAAAAATGTAGTAGTTTCATGTTAGCCAAATTTAAACATGCACTTGATTATTACCATGGATGCCAAAGAAAACTAGGCACATATTCTCTGTAAACTGATCTCTGTAATTATCTCAGTCTGGGTATAATGCCTTAGGATCTTGGATGGTTTTGTTATGTAGTTAGGCTGTTTGAAGGAAAATCAGAAATTTTCATTTGAAAGGCTTTATTTAAGGAATTTTTTAATATATTTTACTCTCAAAGTTAATCAATTTACTGTACTTATTTTGGGGTCCCTAAAATTGACCAATCAGAAGTACAGATATTCAAAACACATTTCTTAATCCTTGTAAGTTAATAGTTTCAATTATGCATTCTATTTACTTTACCACATTAGTCAAGTTGGTGGACTCTTACAATAAAAGCATCTTGAAGCATGTAGACCTGAGGCTTATCAGGGGAAAATACCTTGCTTATCAAGAATTATGAATTAGATTTATCTAGAGAGCAATAATTATAAAGCAAATCAATGCCTCAAATAAAGAGCTCACAGAAGCTTTCTTTATTCTGTTACTGATTCTACCTAGAGCAGTAGATTACTTCATAGGAAAGCAATTAATATAAGTGATAGTAAGATCTAAAAATTCTTGTTTAATATTTTAATTAATCATGCTGTATCTCCAACTCTGTATACCTGTTCTCTCAAACTTTTACCTATGTATGTATTTTCCAATTTATATATCTATTATATCTCATTGTACATCATGTATTAATGCAGGTAGAAATCATTTTATTTTTCAACTTCTTTGCTTCTTCACAGTGTGCCCTTTCATAGCCTGTGTATTTCATTTTCAAATAGTTCACCATATGTCTCAAATCTGTTTTTCTGCATGAGCCTAATGTCTATTATATGTTTGCATCTGGCATGTTCATGATATGCAATTGTCTCTTGTCCTATATAACAAGTTAAATTGTCATTTATTGCATTGTTTTATCTGTATATTCTTTCTCTGTATTTAATTCCTTTATTGAAATGCTCAAGTTTTAGGTCATTATTTTTCTATTGATTACAGTATAGGATTTTTCTTCCCACAGATATAAAAAGGAGTTATCAGGAAAGATGACTCACAATTAAGGAATAATGAAAGGGATCAATCTTAGCCACCCAGCAGATTTTATCTTACTGGGATTTTCTGACCAGCCTCAGCTGGAGATGGTTCTTCTTCTGGTCATCTCTGTCACCTACATTTTGACACTGATTGGGAATACAGTCATCATCCTTGTTTCGTACTTGAACCCCAAACTCCACACACCCATGTATTTCTTCCTCTCTAATCTCTCCTTCCTGGACCTCTGTTTCACTACCAGTATTGTCCCACAGATGCTTTGGAATCTCAAGGGCCCTGAGAAGACCATCAGTTACACTGGTTGCGTGATCCAGTTATACATTGCTTTGGGACTGGGCTCCACAGAGTGTGTCCTCCTGACTATTATGGCCTATGACCGTTTCAATGCTATCTGTCAACCCCTCCACTATGGTGTTATCATGCACCCAAAGTTTCTCCGACAACTAGCAGGCGTGGCCTGGATCAGTGGTTTTGTGGAATCCACAGTTCAGACCACCCTTGTTTTCCAACTGTCTCTCTGCAGCCACCGCAGAGTGGATGATTTTATGTGTGAGGAGCCTGCACTGATTAAAATTGCCTGTGTGGACACAACCTTC
>PVKS010049804.1:0-11817 GCA_004027875.1 Aplodontia rufa
ATCTGTTTAGTCCCATTGATTGGTAGAGCTGTTTAGGTTAGAGATATCTTTATTGAGTTTTTGCTTTGATGTTCTGTCTATTGTTGATAGTGGTGTATTAACATCCCCCAGTATTATTGTGTTGAAATTGATAAGAGGTTTAATGTCCTTAATTACTTTTTCCATATATTTGGGAGGGTTGTAATTGGGGGCATAAATGTTAACCATTGTTATGTCTTCTTGATGTATCGTTTCTTTTGCTATGATGTAGTGTGAACTTCTTTATCCTTTCTGACTAACTTTTGGTCAAAATTAACTTTGTTAGATATAAGGATCGAAATACCAGCTTGCTTTCTTGTGCTTGTCGGTTGGCTTTTTGTCAACCTTTCACCTTCAATCTGTGTCTATTTTTGGCTGTGAGATGTGTTTCCTGTAAGCAGGATATTGTTGGATTTTGTTTTTTGATCCAGTCAGTTGATCTGTTTCTTTTGATTGGGGCATTGAGTCCATTCATGTTCAATGTTAGAATAGATGTGTGAATCTGGGTCCCTGGCATTGTGACCATTGCTATATTTTGTGCCATATTGGATATCTTTTAATGAGTTATATTATATTAACCTTCTTTTGTTTACAGGCTTTGGGAGTTGTTTGCTTGTTCCTCTGTAGGAAGTATATCTTTGAGTATTATCTGCAGAGCTGGTTTTGTGTTCATGTATCTTGCTAATTTGAACTTATCATGAAAGCATTTTATTTCCCCTACACATTTAAAGCTGAGTTTTGCAAGGTGTAGTATCTTTGGTTGAAAATTGTTTTCTTTCAATATTTGAAAACTATCATTCCATGCTCTCCTGGCCTTCATTATTTGAGGCAAAAAATCCACAGTAATCCTCATAGGTCTGCCTCTGAATGTGATTTGGTGTTTTTCCCTTACTGCTTTTAAAATTATTTCCTTGATTTCTCTGTTATTCATTTTATGTATGATGTGTCTTGGTGAGTTTCTCATTTGGTTATGTCTGTTTGGTTTCCTATAGGCATCTTGAATTTGATTTTCTGGATCAATTCTGATGTGGAGGAATTTTTCTTTGGAGATCTAATTGAGAAGATTCATAATGCTGCTCCTTTGTTGTTCTGTGTTTTCTCCAATCCCAATTACTCTGATGTTATTTCTCCTCATCTAGTCCCATACCTTTTGGAAGTTCTGATCATGCTCAGTAAGCTTCTTTTCTTGTCTCTCCTCCTTGCACTCAACATTGCTCAGCCTCTCTTCATTATCTGATGTTTGTTTTTTGAGAGCTGAGGTTCTATTTTCTACTGAGTTTATTCTGATATTAGTATCTTCCAATGAGCTTGTAATTTGTTTGACTGTGTTTTTCAATTCTAAGAGCTCTGCTACATCTCTTTTCAGAATGTCTAGCTCTTTATCAAAGTGGTCTCTCAGCTGCTGAAATTGTTCTTATTTCCTTCCTTAAGTCTTCTTCTAATTCTTTAATTGATTTACTAATCAAATTGTTGATACTTTCTTCTAGCTTTTCATCTAGGACCCTGACCATGGACTCCTTGGATGGGGAGCTGTGGGTTTGATATAGAGGATTGTTTCTCTTTTTCCTCATTTTCAGTTTTAGGGAGTGGGCTTGAGATCCATCACTGAATAATTCTCTGGAGGGCTTTGCTGATGGATGTGGAGTTTTTGTCTCTTTGCTTAAATGGGCTGGGATACAATTTGGGTAGTATATTTCAATGGCTGGCTTCCCAACCTGTGAATTATGATGGACCTTTACAACTTCCAATACCTTCGGAGAGAGGGGGTAGGAGTCAATATGTGCAGCCATATATACAACAGACAGTGTTGATCTGATTACTTTGTGCTAACTGTAGCTGTAACAGTGTTAATTACCACCTATAAGAGCAAACAGATTAGCAGTCTTCCATGAGAGTTCTCAGAATATGCTTGGTTTGAAGCAAACACCTGTTCTCAAGTTTGGCATTCATTTCAGTTTTTCAAAACCTCTGTAGGTGAAGAAAAAAAAAAGTCTAGAGAGCATAGGGAATATGATAGGAATGTAGTGAGGAACTTATGAATTTGGAGAGAGAGCAACAAGAGAGTGGAGATGATGTAGGTTATTCTGCTAAAATAAAAGAAAGAAAGGGGAAAAGATTGGGGTAATGACTTTGAGGGAGGATGAGAGAGAGAAAAATACAGTTTACATGTTGACAGAGGAAAGGGAATATGTGGGTAGCAAGAGGCTCACTACTGGGAAATTCTATAGCACAAAGGGTCCATGCACTTAGAGAAAGTCACTTCTCCCACCATTGGCATCCCGCTTCATGGAGAGATTCTACATGGAGCCCTCCTGCCAGTCACCATCTTCCGATTCATCTCTTAATATTTTATATATTTGTAAGTATGTAATTATCATATAATAATTCTTTATAATATAAATGTTCCTCCACATATATATATATTTACATATGTGTATGTATTCTGTTTCTCTGGAGGACCCTAATACAAAAGGCTATTGTTTTTCCTTAATTTACTAAGTAGCAATCTGCCTTGTTTAGTATGTCACTTAATCATTTGTATCATCAATAACTTTTTGTATATATGCAATATAGCTTTTCAATTGATATAATGCTGGACTCTGTCATATATGTAATAAAAGTCAGTTAATCTTGCCAAATTAGATATTTACATTTCTAAGTAAATAACTAATAATGCCAGTAATGCTCTTTACATGTATTATAGTGTAAATAAAGAAACCTGGAAATTTTGAAAGCTAAATTTAAACCCACAATTTTTCAAGCTCACTTGAAAGAAAAAGCATCCAGCTGGTTCTCTGTTTTTCTACACCTGATTTATGAATGAATTTAATATATAATTTGGCAACAGTATAAAGTAATAATTTGAGATCTCAGATTCTCTACACTTGGTATTCACCTGAACAGTCACTTTCTCATGTCAATTTAAAGATTATTTTTTCTTGTTTTACTGTATAAATTATTAGGACCCATATTCATCCCCACTAACAATGGCTATGTTGCCAAGAAAGCCTCTCCTGCCAAAAGAACCATCCATTGAGCTTCTTTCTCACTATCATAGGCTCTGATGTGGCTATAAAAGAACCCTTGCTTGCATTGTTAATTGGGAGATTTGTGCTTCCAAAATGGAAATTTAGATTTCATTTTTTTCTTAGAAACAATATTATAAGGTTCTTCAGTCCACCATGTGCAAAATGGGTCATTATAGTCTATTCTAAAACTATATAGCACATCTATTTTAAGTTCTAAGCAACCCGCATCTATATCTCTCTCTCTCTCTCCCCATCCCTCTCTCCACTGAACCCCAACCTCATGCATGCTAGGCAAGTTCTCCATCACTGAGCTGTACCCCCAGTATACAACCTTGTCTTAAAAAATAAACTTTTAAAAATTCAATAGGAGGCTTCTTATATAGGTCTATCAATGGATGGGAAATAATTCACCTCATCAAGAAGGAATATTTTATGGCTGATGTTTTTTAGAACTGATGTCACATGATGATAACAATGTAAAAAGCAGATGTCTTTTTAGTCTGTTTTGTTTTATTTTTCAAAATTTTCTTACGGATAATGCACCTCTTGTTACCTGCTTACGGAGCTGATACATTCACTCTGCTCTCTATCCCACTGCTTGACACACCACTGCTTCTATATGAATTAAGGATTGGGAAACAGAAACTAGGGTCATACATGTATCTGTGTTCTCTATCTTACTAACAAAATGATTGACTAGTAGCAAACTCTCTGAACTTCACTTTTTCCATCAAAAATTTTAAAATATCTATTATTGTGAGGATCAAATAATATAAAAGTACCTGGCACTTAGCAAATACTCTTAACCAAAATTAATTCTCTCTTGTAATAATCATTTCATATTTCCTATTAGCCCAAGATTTTAAAAATATATTTGTTTCATGTAGATATTTTCAAATCTTATACAGTACTTGCTGTATAAGATAAACTCTTATGTTTCCAGATGTCAAAATAAGGGCACAGACCTCTGACCTACACTTCACATCCCACATACCTGCAGAAGACTTTGTTTTGAAGGTTAGGTGCTTGAGGAAGGAAATTTTCTGCTTAGAAACCGGTTTGCTAATAAAGGCATCTGATATTTGGGTGGCAGTGTTTGTAAGGTTAAATTCGTGGTATAGCACTTGCCTTGCTGGGCAGTGGGAGTGGCAACAATCACATTTACTGTTAGGTTGGATAGTAGTACATAGAGACAGTGTCTTTCTCACTGAGCCGATTCTGTGGTGCAGTTTTAAACTTTGTTTCTGGAAGCTTGGTTCCATGCCTGTTCCTCTAGCCTCTTAGTGATTCTCTGAATTCTCCCATCTTCTTTTCATAAACCTTTCTGCTCACTCAGCCAGAATCAGGTTCTGTTGTATATCATGCCTGTTACAGGATAAGAAAATATCATCTGAAGCAAGAGCACAAAATGCTGGAAAGCAAACCCTAGAAAAGTTTAGTGAACTATTATTGAGTAGAGAAAATGAGAAATATTGCTTTTAAGTAAGCTATATATAATATTAGAATACTTTTCTTTTTTTCTATTAATATTACAAATATTTAAAAGACCTTAAACTTTCATGTTCCTATGAACATTAAAAAAAATTAATCCCTGGATATTGATTCTATACTGTAGTCCCAGGTGAATTTATCAATTCAAATCAAAGCCAGAATAAAAATTAATCAGGCATTATGTGGCATATTAAATTTCTGGGGCTCATCTCAGCTTCCCTAATCTCTTAGCAGCAGCAAGAGTGACAGCTCTCACTCATTGTGGTGGGGAAATAACAACACAGGAGTAAAATTGCTGTTGCAAAATGAAGCACATCACCACATTTCCATATAATGCATTATACTTCATGAATCTCCTAGGAGCAAGAAAAACACAGCGAAGTCTTTAAAAGTGAATCCAGATGTCAGCCATCACCATCACAGTGCTTTAATTATCAAAAAACAAAGAAATAACTCCTTAGGTACATTCTAAGCAGGTGTTCCTTCACAGAAAACAGAATAGCTGAGGAAACAGCTGTGGTGTTATATCTGCTTCAAAACTAAGGAAGCAAACTACAGCCTAAATAACAGGCAACCCAGAAGTGGCATGGAAAATTCACAACTATTAGAATTTTGCAAGTATTAATCTATGTAGCATAATGACTGATTAATATTAATTACTCCATTTTACAGATGGGAAAACTGAGTGCCTTCTATCACAATCACTTCTAATCCAATGTCTGTCAATCTTTGACAAGTTCACTGCATAATGAATTTATTTTACAAGATCCCTTATAGAATCTTCTATGTAATCTAAAAGAATGGTATTGGGGTTTTAAAAAATATTTATATATTTTAAGCTCAATCCATTTTAATTTAGGGAAAATTAGGAAGTAAATATTATCATAAAGAAAACCTTAAAACATCTCTACTGTGAAGTTTTTATGCCAGGTAATTTGAAATCTGGGTCCATGTTTGGACTCTGGGATTTGTGAACCTCTGAAACTAAGTAAAAATGAATGGCAGTGTGCATTTTTCTAAGGTAAGGATCATTTACCTTTTGTCAGGTTCTCAAATGTATATCATTAAAAATTAAGAACCATCTCTTTCCTCTGGACTTTACGTATGTTACTGGAAGAACAAAGACTTATTACTGCTTATAAGTCATAGCCTAGAAGGAAGGTGACCTTTGCCTAAAATGTTAAATATGACCAAACAAATAGTAATTTCAAAAATTTAGTTTAGTTTGTATACAGGGATCTTGCAAAATTATAGAATGTTAGAAAATTATTTCCTTTCTTATTGTTTGTTTGGTTTTTATGCATTTGTGCATCTGTGCAAGCTGACAGTTACCTGATGGACGAGAATCGAGAAGTGCTTTTGTAGCTCACATTGATGGGAAGATTTTGCACAAATAATGAATTATCCATAAGGAGGAGCAGAATCAAGGTATTGATATTGTGGATGAATAATTAAAACCTGAATTTATTTATCAGCAGATGGGGGGGAAAGCCAGTTGAACAAAAGAGAGCAAGGAGATAAACAAGGAAATGAGAGAATAAATAAAATTCCTGATATGGAAAAAGAGCTAGAAGTCAGGGCTTTGTAACTGAACTTGAGAGAGGTTTAGAGGAACATTTTCCTTTGAGATTAGAAGGAAAAGAAAAACATTGAGAAATATTCTTTGGTGAAAACCATAGAGGGATATTTCATTTGATGCATTGCATCATTCATTTAATAAACATTTAGTGAGAATTTGGTATGTTTAAAGCACTATGGATAGAAACATGTATCAGAAATACCTCTTAGCCTGAAGAAATTACAGAGAAGCAGTGTAGACAAGTATAAAGCATAATCCCAGAGGTGGAATTGTAATGTTTGTGTGATTACAGTGGAGTGAGTGGTTAAAAAAAGGGTGTTAAGGGGGGCACTCCTGGGGATAATTGCAATATCCAGAATATATACACATTTTATATTATTTTGTTAAAATCTTGTAAGTTTGCTCAAAAATAAAAAAATTAAAAAAAATAATAAAAAAGGGTGTTAAAGAATGGAAGTCAAAATGAGTTTTAAAATATGAATAAAATCAGTTGTTACCTGATAAGGAAGGAAAGGACAATGCAAGGAGAAAGAACAAGAGCAAAGGCAGGTAGGGGTGGAAAAGCATGCCATGGGCAGAGAATGCCTTGCAATGACACAGTGGGAAAACAAAGGACTTAGTTAGTGCAGACATAGCTAATAATGACCCTGGATTATACAAAAGCTCAGGGAAAAGAAAATGAGATCCTGAACTAAGACAGCAATATAGGAGAGGGCTTAGAGGATCAACTGGAGAAATATTTCAAAATTTATCAGGGTTTATTTATTTATTGCAGTGGTAGGTTCACTCTTTTTATACATTTTCTTCCAAAGTTGTGTCATTAATTTTCAGTGCTTTAATTCCCATTTATAGACTGACGATTCTTAAGTTTGTATCTCCAGTTTAGAACCTTCTTTATATGTTCCACTATTTAGGTAGAGTTGTATCATGTAAGAATTTAATTTATGTGCTGACTTTGAACTCTCTCCCTAATGTAAAATTTAACTTTATTTAACCTTACATACTCATTTAGGTATCTCACAGACACTCAGTATGTCCAAAATGGATATCTTCATTTTTCTCTTAAACTTGATCCTCCTGTCTCCAATTTTCCTCAGCTCAAGTAAACCACTCAAGCTTCCCCATACAATGTTATTACCCAACCCATTAATCTTGATGTGATGGGTACTTGGAGTAAAATCCATACTTTTCACCATGTCCTAAAGCATTTACATAAACTATAGACTGTATATACTATTTCCTCTTTTGCCCAGGGTGTTCCAGTGGTACTGGTCTTTGATTTTCTAGATTTACCCAATCCTTACACCTTCAGAGGTTTTGCCTTTCTCTTCTTAATTAATTCTTCTGTTCTTTTTGGCCAGCTCATTTCTTCAGGTCTCAATTTGCACCTCTCTACAGAAGTTCTTCCCTGACTGATCAGTTTAAGTTAGATTGTCCTCCTCTCACTAGTCTTATCTCAGCTGCTTATAGAATTTAACTTAGATCAAATATATTGATCTGGAACTAAAAAGAGAAGGTATGTATTAATTAGGGAGGAATGCATATAAGTAGAGGTAAATTTGGGGAACAGATGGGTAGGAAATTGAGTTTTCTGTGAAGAAGCAAATAGGGCCATCAATTGAGAATATGAGAGTGAGGGCCTTGAGGAGAATGGAAAAAGTTCGTAATAGTTGCTTAGGGTAGGAAGTGGAGTGTGAAAAGTAATTTTCACTGAAGGATAGTAAGAGGATTATCAAATAGTATTAAGTAAGGCTCCAACTGAGACAAGTGTGAATCTTTGTCTACAAGCTCAGGCTGCAAAAATACCACATTATTTTTTAAATAGTCAAATAAAATCCCCCTCTGAACCTCAAGTTAATGAGTCCAGAGAGTAATTCATTCTATCACAATTTGGAATCCCTACCTTTTTTTTTCTCCTAGAGTTGTACAAAAGCCCCTACGGACACCCTGGTTGAAGTTATTGGGTCATAGTGCTTACTTCTGAAATAACCTTTCCTTCGATCCCTTGGCCAGTAACTGCCGCTTGCTTGGGAACTAGATATCTTTTGCTAGTTAGTAGCTCTTCTGGCTTCAGTATAACATCCCTACCTGTCCTCTGATGTCTGACATCCCTGGCTCTAACTCTCTGGGACCTGGAAATCTCCAGTATTCCCAGTTAAGGATGTAATATAACTATTATAATATTGCGACTAGAGAGGCAAATAAAAAGCAAAAATTAGTGTTCCAAGCCAGTTAAAGGAAAGTTCTGAAGTATAAACTTAACTCTAATAATTTGCTAGGACATTAGCTGCAGCCTGAGTAGGAAGTACAGAATTCTGTTTTTCCCAAATCAAATAATTAAATTTGAAAATATGTAATAGTAAAAATGAGGAAAATATGGCTGGAGCGGTGGCTGGGCAGTTTCGGCACTTGCCAGGCATGCTCGACTATGCAGGTTCAAGCCCCAGTACCATGTATACAACGAAGTGTCTGAGCAACAAAGGCCACATGAAAAATTGAATAAAAATTGATTAAAAATTGATTCTCTCTGCATGTGTGTGTCTCTCAAAAAAATGAGAAAAATGTGAAATTTGAAAGATGCCTGGAATATGACTTTACAAGAAGCTGAAATATAGAAGGTCAGTTGATTATAGTCTCATCAGTTGACATAGCAAGCAGAATTCAGTTGCAGTAAATTAAATATGGCTACAAATTCTTTGACATTCTTCTCACTGAGAGATGAATTCTAATTCCTCAATCCTTGAATCTGGACTGGACTGAATGGTTAGTTGCACCAATGGAATATAGTGGAAATAATGTTCTGGAACTTCTGGGCATCTTGAAGCATTCTCTTTTGGTGTCCTAAGCAGCCATGTAAGAAGTTTGACCATCCTATAGGAGGGAGACAGGGAGAGGAATCCATCTAAGCCCAGCCTTCTAGCTGTTCTCATGAACAAACTAGAAAAGAATTGCACTGATTTGGATACTCCAGCTCAACCAAGTCATCCCAGCTATCAACTGAACATATCTTAATCAGAACCATGTGGAGCAATCTCTCTTTGAATTTCCAACTCAAAGAATCATCAGATATATAATAAAATGATGTTTGTTTTAAACTACTAAGTTTTGGTGGAATTTATTAGGCAGTGATAAACCTGAACATGAAGAGAGCAAGCAAAAGTTCCAAAAAAAAAAAAAAAAGACTCCACAGATTAATGAATCTGGAAATCTCATCTTGACCATGGTCTCAAATCTCTCTAATTGGTGATATATAAAGCAGTTTAGGATCTAGCCTGGCCAAGACTATATGAACTTTATAGTTAGGTAAGTCAATTGTAACGTTAAAGTCAATCAAACTCAGTCATAATGTTACGTTTAGGAACAAACTCTTTTAAGTTCTGTTATTCTTTTTGCTATTTTAAGCATTTGAAAAGTTAGAGAATCTGATGTATTTATTCAGATCTGATGTAATTTAGATGAAAAAATTTGAGTTAATTTGATGCTAGAGAAGCTTTTAATTTGAAATGTTTAAGAGAATTAGTTGAACTTGTGAACGGTGCCTGAATTTTTAGAATCTTGATGCAACATGTCAACACTTCTGAGTTTGATTCATTAGACTTAGAAGGATTAATAATCTTTGATTTTTGCTTGTTGAATTGTCTATCTTGTCGTTTGTTTAAATCGGTCCAGATAATCATATAATTTAAATTTATCAGTATTATTTACAATGCTCAATATAATTTTTGTAAATGGGAGGTTAACTGTTCAAAGAATTTTAATCTGCTGAATTTATGAAATAATATGACGTTTATCAAAGTATAAGTGAAAATTATTTATAAGGAATTTTTATTCCCCAGAAGATTGGTAATGATGAAAAAGTCTAACTAAACCCAGTGTTGGACAGAATGTAGACCATGCTTTTTGATGAAATGTGAAACTGAAGGTCAGTTGATTATAGTCTCATTTTGGAACATAATTTGGCACCCTTTAAAACCCAGTGATTCCACTCCTAATTTTTTTTTTTTTTGTTTAGAGAGAGGGACAGTGAGAGAGAGAGAGAGAATCAATTTTTTATTTAGTTTTTCACATGGCTTCTGTTGCTCTGACACCTGGTTCTGTACATGGTGCTGGGGTTTGAACCTGTGGACTTGCACATGCAAGGCAAGTGCTGTAACTGCCAGCCCCCCACTCCTCAATATTTATCCTAGAAAAATTCTTACATGTATGCACTAAGACACATTAAAGAATTTTTATAGGAGCCTTGCTTGTAGTAGCAAAACAAAACAAGACAAAACTGGGATAACCCAAATATCCACTGATAAGAGGGTAAATAAATTATTTTTATTCAAATTATAGAATACTCTATATCAGTGAAACTGAGTGAACTATAACTAGAAAGGATAACTTGGTAATCTCAAGAGTATAATTAAATAAAAAATTACAAGCAAACAAAAGTATGATGCCACAGATTTTCAAAAATAAAAAGCTAAAAGATATGATTTAGGAATATATACACACTTTTGTGAACAACACTATTATAGAAACCAAAGGAAATAGGAAAAGAAAAATGAAACAGTTTATAGATTTTTTTTTCTGGAAGGGGAGGTAAGGGAAGAGGATATCATCAGGGAGGGGTTTAAAGGTAATGCTCCTTAAGATGGATGGAGGATACATGAATGTTTATTCTTTGAGCCATTTATATATAGCTTGATATACAGCTTCATTTACATACATATGTGTATATATTTGTAAGTATACACTTGCATAATTTTTAAAATGTACAATAAAATAAAGTGAATTCATTAGATTTCCAAATGGTGCTTAATGGCTTAAAAAAAAAACTAGTTTCACATGTACAAATTGAATAATTGGATGTCATCAAAAGCACAATACTTGTTAAGTACTGCAGTCTTTTCACCTTTTTTAAAAGCCCTTTTGAAAAAAATAAAGAAACAAACAAACAAACAAAAAAAGCCCTTTAGAACATTTAAAACCTCAACTGGCATAGTTGACACCTCTCTTTCTGGCCAATCTTTGTCTCTTCTGAAGTATGGGTTCTTATCATAACATCTTTTGATGAATTTTGGCTTTCATAAAAGATGATTATAAGCAACTTTGGCATTTATATTAAAGCAGCTACATAATTCATGACTTACCAAGCACAACAACCTACTTGAAATGGGGAAGAGAAAATTATAGAGAAATAAATGGAGGACAAGCACAACTGATATCTCAAATTAGCTTGATATGAATGTGTTATTACACTTTATAATTTTTCTTTTCACCTTCAGGGTTTTTCAGGATTCTCACCACTTACATGATTCCTTTCTATTAGTTTATTATAAGTATAGGTTCATTTAAAAATTCCATATCCTATTTTAATAGCATTAATAGCCAGACAATTTTCTGCCCTCACAAGTGCTTGTTTAGAGGTTATTTATATTAATCTATTCCTGAAAGTCAGTCATTCATCCTGGCATCTGAATCAACCAAAAAGCTTTGAATCATTCCTAGTGACTCTAGAATCAAATTTCCTTTAACAAAATCCTTGTGTGGGTATTTGCTGCCTTACAAGAAAAATCTCCTAACTATAAATTGCCCTTAGGTTCTGGGTTCTATACTCTTTCCTTTAGAAATTCTGCACATTTTTTGTTCTTCAGCAGAATATTCTTTTCTCATGGATCTTAAGGGACTAATTAGGACAGATACAAATTCCAGAAC
>PVKS010049805.1:0-11795 GCA_004027875.1 Aplodontia rufa
CCCTCTCTATCAATTTCCTGGAAGAGCTTGAAGAGGATCGGTGTTAGTTCTTCTGTGAAGGCTTGGTAGAATTCTGCCGTATATCCATCCGGACCTGGGCTTTTCTTTTTTGGGAGAGCTTTGATTACTGCTTCAGTTTCGCTTTCTGTGATTGGTTGGTTGAGATTTTCAATATCCTCCTGTGTTAAAGATGGGATGTCGTATGTGTCCAAGAAAAAAAAAAAGATGTTACTTAACAAAATACAGTAACTGTAACAAAACATAGTCTTATATATTTCTACATAAATGTCAACCAATACAAGAACTATAAAAAAAATCTAGGCTTACTCTGGTGTTTTGAGACCAGGGCCTTAACCTCATGCACCATGGTTCCTGGTAGCTTTGGTGAAAGGGAGCATGCTGCTTTGACACTAAGATCCATGGAGATGTCCTCTAAGACCTGCAGTTGACAAGCGCAGATGAAAGGCCAGTTACCCAGGAATTAAAGAGTCAGGAATTCAAACAAAAGATGAAGAATACATTTAACGAGTTTTTTTTCATAGCACCTCCTAAATATTTTAGGTAAAAGTTATGAAGTGACTCAAAGTTAAGAGATTCAGGAAAATCTCAACATCCAAATTCAAACTTGAAGAACATATGAAAAAAGAAATATGATCAAAACAAAACCAACAAAACCAAACTCATCTTCAATCACACTAGACTTCTCAGAATCTCCCTAAAGCACTAAGCGTCTGAAACTTCTTTCCATTCTGGCTTTGCTCTCTGTTTGATATGTCTATGAAGGTGACTTGTAGTGTTCTCTTCAGAGGACTGTGCCTTTCTGGTGAGTACAGATTCTCTGAAAGTTGTAATTGAATAACTGAGCCTATATCAGGTTTCTGAAAGGACTTGATTTAGAGGAGAAAAAATTTGTTTAAACCAAAAGAGGTATATTATATAATCTCATTTTTCTAATCTGACCGACAGGAAAAACAACAGCATACTTTGAAGGAGACAGTGATACAAAGAAATGGCTAAACTACTTAGCATATGTTAAGCATCTGGTCATTGCAGGAGAACACTTGAGAGTAGAGGGAAGGATAGAAAGGATTGAAAAACAGGATGAGACCTGAAACGGGTGGGAACAGGGGATTAAGGGGATGCCCAGTGATTTTAAAATTTCTCTTTATTCTTTCTACAAATAGATCTTTTTTGTTCTCTGTGTAGAGAAAGGTGGAATAAGAGTAGCCCCAGCTCCTGATCCTAAGACACAGATTTGTGTTTGTGTTTACCTATGGCCCATCAGGTGTAGCTAGGATGGAGAGAAAAGTAATATTGATAAGATAGTCACAAACACACTCTTTGAGCAATGACAGTGGTTTTGGAGAAAGGAGGTCATTCCAATTTGTCTGTAGACCTCAAAATATTGCCATCATATTTCTTCACTTAAGATAATGTTGATCAATAAATCACTAGCTTTCCTTTGCTCCAGCAACAATTCTGCAGAAGAAAAAATCAGGATATCCGTCTCATTAACCATCTCTTCCAAAAAAATAAAATACTTGGGCATCAACCTTTCAAAGGATATTAAGGACCTCTACAATGAAAGCTATCAAACCCTTAAAAAAGAAATTGCAGAAGACTTGAGTAGATGGAAAAACATTCCATGTTCATGGTTTTGCAGAATTAATATAATTAAAATGGCCATTCTACCCAAAGCCCTATACAGATTTAATGCAATCCCCATCAAGATACCAATGCCATTCTTCACGGATGTAGAAAAAGCAATTCTCAAGTTCGTATGGAACACTAGAAGACCCAGAGTAGCCAAAACATTACTCAGCAACAAGGAAGAAGCATGGGGTATCTCAATTCCTGACCTGAAATTATACTACAGGGCCATAGTAACAAAAACAGCATGGTATTGGTATCAAAACTGAAGACCAATGGAATAGAATAGAGGATTCTGAGATGAACCCCCATATCCTTATCTGATATTTAATAGAGCGGGTAGAAGCATAGTGTGGTAGAATGATAGCCTGTTCAACAAATGGTGTTGGATAAATTGGACAGCCATTTGTAGACAACTGAAATTAGATACTTACCTTTCACCCTTCAAAAATTTAAATCAAAATGGTTCAAAGAACTGGATATTAAGCCAGCAACTTTAAATTTACTTGAAAAAGAAGTAGGATCAACACTACAGGACATAGAGGTCAGCGCCACCTTCCTTAACAAAACTCCCATGGCACAAGCAATAAAGTCAAGAATAAATGACTGGGATGCAATTAAACTAAGAAGCTTTTGCACAGCTAAAGAACTGGTCAAGAGTGTTAAGAGAGATCTTACAGAATGGGAGAAAATCTTTGCCTGCTACACCTTGGACAGAGGGTTAATATCCAGAATATACAAAGAACTGAAAAAACTAAACACCAAAATCACAAATAGTCCAATTGATAAATGGGCTACAGAACTAAAAAGAAACTTCTCAGCAGAGGAAGTGCAGAAAGCCCATATGAGAAAATGCTCTACATCACTAGCAATAAGATAAATGCAAATCAAAATTTCAATGAGATACCACCTCACTCCTGTCAGAGTGGCAAAAATGATGAATACGAATAATGACAGATGCTGGAGGGGCTGTGGGAAAAGAGGAACACTGTCACATTGCTGGTGGGCCTGCAAAGTCGTTGAGCCACTCTGGAAAGCAGCGTGGAACTCCTTAAAAAATTAGGACTGGAACCACCTTATGACCCAGTTTTCCCACTCCTGGGTATTTCCCCAAAAGAGTTAGAATCAGCAGATTATAGAGATATGGCTTTATCAATGTTTATAGTAGCTCAAGTTAGTATAGCTAGATTATGGAACCAACCCAGATGCCCTTAACTTGACAAGTGAATTAAAAAACTTTGGTACATAAATACAATGTACCAATACTACTTGGCTATTAGAGATAATGATATTATGGCTTTTGCAGCCAAATGGATGAAGATGGAAAAAACTGTGCTGAGTGAAGTATCCCAATCTCAGAGACTGAAGGGCTGAATGTTCTCTCTCATTTGTGGAAACTAGATTACAACAGGAAACAGTATGATAGATGGCTAAGCTAGTAATAACCTCCACATTATGAATTTTTACATGAACAGGGGGAACCTTGCCTAGGAGGCTGGGAGATGTAGGGAAAGGGTGGGGAGGGAGGGAATAGGAAGGATATCAAAGAGACTGGAAGGAGAGAGTATGGGGGAATCAACTCAGAGAGAAACCTCTGACCACCATGAGAAGTCCATTTAATACAGGGGTTAATTGAAGGAAACATGGAACCATGGGTAACCCAAGAGGGGGAAACCATTGAATGGCAAGCCTTGGCTTGCCATGTGAATATACATTTGTTCTAGATGTTTGATTATGATTCCACCTTAATTGTTAATCGACATTCGACTCATAAAAAAAAGATAATGTCAAGTGCATAGAAATGATTGATAAAATTCTTTGATTTTCAATAATTTCACTTATTTTAGAAATACAGGTACTTAAAAGATTAGTGTGAAATTAATAATTATTGTAATAGTCTTCATGTAAGTTTTAGCTTATATGAAGTGTAATAGTGCCTATTGGGCACTTGTTATCTATGATCTGTTTATTTATCGTCTATCATCTATCTATCTTCAGAGGTCTCTGGTTTTAAAAGACAAAGCCATAGATCTTTGGAAATGGTATGAAACAAATTCACAAATAATTAAAAATGATAAATGCAGTGGCAAGAGCTACAGGAAACAAGGATGTATTTTAGGAGTTCAATTTTTTTTAAATCATCTTTATATGGGGTAAATTAGAAAACCCTCCTGAATATGGTGCTATTTGATAAGATGGCTTAGATCTCAACAAATCTGAAATTAAAAAGCAAATTAACAAGTGAAAAATAAAAATGAAAATTTGGAGAGAGAAGGCATTCTGGGTGGAAGGAGCTGCATGAATAAGATGAAATTCAAGCATGATTAAAAATGACATAGACATTAGGTCATTGATTATATAAGAAATGATAGGAAAGGTTATTGGTTTGCAATATTTTGGTAACAAAATTATCTACCGCCTTGGAGACCAGGTTTTGAAATTCATATACAATCTTTAATTTTGCATGTATCTATCTTCCCCTAAAGATAATGAAAAGATGACATCTCATGGAAGGAGGAGTGCAGACTGCCTCAGAAAAAATCTGCTCCTGATAGAATTTCTTAGCCTAGTTGGCTGCCAAGGCAGTAAGCAAGGACCGAAGACAATAAATGTTAATAATGCTTCACAGACAAACACATGATATTGATAAATAGTAAATATTGATATCAGTTGACAGGGTCTGCATGAAATGTTGTCTCCAAAGAAATTTCAAACAGCTTATTTTAACCTAGGCTATCTGCAATGTGATTTTTTTTCATGTTCTGTTGAAAGATAACTTTCATACCAATTCAATAGAATATAGAAAACATATTCCATTAAGTGCTCTTTAGGAGAAATACAAAGGGAAATGCTGAACAAGCATTTGGATCTCAGAACATTAACAGGTAAAATCTTTCCCAAAGGGGTTGATGGCTGCTTCTAACCCCCCATAGACAACCTGCTTAGGTCAACATCCCAGAGAGTATCAAGAGTCCTTCAACTCATCTAGGAAAATAAACCTGACTGATGAAAAGGAATTTTCTTAGACATTATCATAACACTCAGAATGTTCTTTGATTAATGCAAAATAATTATCTCAAAATTATTGTGAATGAAGATGGTACAAAATCAAACAATAAAGACAATATTAACAAGTACTAGAGCAAGACCATTCTAAGGGCTGATTGTGATGCAAGCAGAGAAAGATCCTTTGAATTGTCCCTTATAATGTGGGTTAAAAGGACAACTCTGATTTGAAATTGGGAATTAGAAGATAATGTTTTATTTTTATTCTTTTGGAAACCACCTAAAAGCATTAAAGAAAAAAAGCAGAAATATAAATGTAATCTCTATCTTCAATGGAACAATTGATACCTAAGCTCTGGACTGTAACTTTAAGGAAATGTACCTTAAAGTTGGGACTAGGGAAAAGGAAGGAGCTGCCATGCAAGCCTCAAGGCCTGAAGCAGTACATCTGGAGTACAAAACCCACATCTTTTATAACAAAGAAGGAGTCCAAACTAGCTCCTTCCTATATAATAAAACCTCCTGAAAACCTTGGCCCAGGACAAAAAAAATGTTTTAAAAGAGAAACAATTGTCAAATAGCAGTTGACACCAGATCTAAGCAACTATGCCATAAAATAAAGCAGCAAAGAAATAAGATGAAACAGCAGGAATATATGAATACGGTAACCATAGAATGAATGATAATAGTTGATAATTGTGAGAAAATATATTGTTGAGTTTTCAAAAGTAATGAAATGTGTAGCAATATAAATATAAACACTCATACACACAAAAGCTCAGAGAAGACATGAAACAGTAAAAGATGGAATATGGAGCCCTTGAAAAAGTGAAATAAAAATGAATAGACCTAGAAGCAAAGTCAAGATTATAAGTATAATAAAGATGCAATTACTAATAACACATAGATGGGCATGGAGGACAATATTGAAAAGGGCCAGGGCTAGAGAAAATTTAGGATGTAGATTTGAGGCAAAGGAAATAACATAACATATGATAATGTTTCCAACAAGGCGACTGAAATCATGGAGCAGACATTTATTCAGATATAGTTATAGAGCATCTTCTAGATATAAAATTTAACATGAGTTAAACTTACAAGTGAAAATGGCTTAACATTCTTGGGAAAAACTACATTAAACATCAATAAACTATAAATAATTTTTTAAGTAGTGAATTTTTGGAACATATATATACAGAAGAAATTTCTCCAAGAAGGGAAAGGTATCAGGCTGGCTTTAGACTTCTCATCTGTAATGCTGAGTTTTCCAATACAGTAAGTATAGCAATATCTACAAAGTGCTGGAAAAAAAAAAGATGGTGACTTAGGAATTTTAACAAACCAAATGGTGGTTCAAAAGATAAAAGTTACCAGCAAACTTTTTAATTGGAAGAAGTTTAAGTCCAATTGAGCATGTGAATGTGTTCCTTTTCTGCTACCTCAGACACACTAACTGGGGAACTTGATCCCTTACACAGATTTTCTGATAACTCTCTAGTAATTGTGCTTTCAGAACTTGAATTCTGTTATCTCCAATATTGTAACCCCAAGAATCTGTTCCCTGTTCTCTTAAAAATCAGCTTGCCAACTCTTTAAGTTTCTGAATTATATTAATGACATGGGCTCTTCTGTAAGGCCTTACTCTAATATTATCTTTTCCAACCCTCATTAACTCACATTTGACTTATGCAACTAATTTTGGATTCCAGTCTCTTGTGACAATCCCTGAAATAAGCATTTTTAGCCTTGCTTCAACCCTTTTCTCAACCTTAGCTATTGTATTCTGGCACCCAAAGGCCACGTTACCTAACATCATTGTTCCGGGTCTTCTAATATGTGTATATCTAAAACTTGGCATCATCTGTCCTCAACAATATATCAGAGAGTAAATGTGTTCAGCTAAAGATGATCACAATTATTGTGAAACTTTATTTCTGTGTCTATAAGTATACTGTTTATATGGTTTATAAGGAAACATTATCATTAGCATTATTATAGCCAGGGTGGTTCCTAAATAATAAAGACAGTTTCCCATAGACTAACCATGTAATGTTAAATCATAACAAACAGGTTTCAGCATCACTGAAGAAAATTTTATATGAGTTGTGAATATACATTTTTTAATATTTGAAGTTCATTATATGGGGACATTTCAAATGTCATTGCATTCACAAATTTATCTGTTGGGAAAGTGGGGCCACAGCACTGATGCCATTACTTTATTTTGATTAGAATGTAAGTGACATTGTGACAGAGAACATGAAGTTGAGACTAAATGAAGAAGGGAAAGGATATAACCTGAAGTAACAAGACAGATGTGAGCGAGACAGCACTACAAGGAGAATATTTTTAGAAATATCAGTAATGTATGTGAATATATATAAAACCATGATGCTACTAAGGTAATTATACATGGGGAAAAATTCCAGTGAAGTTCAACTTTGGGTGTATGACAGAGAAAATAAAATGTAGAAGGTTGAAAAGTCATGATTTAAAAGAAAAAAAAAGCAAAAAAAAAACCCCACAAAAAACCAAAAACTGAACTTCTTCTAAAGGTATGTATTTTATTTATTTTTAGAGAGAGAGAGAGAGAGAGATCGAGAGAGAGACAGAGACAGAGAAAAATCAATTTTATTTATTTCATTGTCTGGTTTTTGTTTCTCCAACACTCAGTTGTGTATGTGGTTCTGGGGTTTGAACCTGAGTCCTTGCATATACCAAGCAAGTGCTCTAACCACTAAACAACCAGTCCAGCCCCAGAAAAAAAAAAAACTCTGAATTTTTATTATTTACAATAAAAAGGCTAATATTAATCTTGATAAAGAAAAGAGAAGAGGACATTTGAAAGAAAAAGTTATAAATACAGTCTTAAATGTCTGTGAAATACTTGAAAAAATCTATTATTGGTAACAAATATATAGAAATGCATACAATGAATAAATTACTTCTAGATAATAGGTCTGATTCACTGATCTACATATGAGAATGTATGGTTTAGATATGAGGTATCCCCCAAAAGCTCACGTGGGAGATTATGCAAGAATTTTCAGAGATGAAATGATAAGAGTATGAGAGCTGTAACTTAATCAGTGACTTAATTCCCTGATGGATTAACTGGGTAGTAAATGTAGGTAGGTGGGGTGTGGCTAGAGGAAAAGCCACTGGGGGTGTGAACTTGGGATTTATATTTTGTGCCTGGTGAACAGAATGCTCCCTCTCTCGCTCTGCTTCGTGGTTGCCATGTTCTGAGCTTATTTCCTCCACCACACCCTTGCACCATGACATTCTGCCTCATCTTAGGCCCAGAGCAATGGAGTTGGCCAACTGTGGACTGAACCTCTGAAATCATAAACTTTTCCTCCTCTAATTATTCTTAAATTGTCTTTTGGTTATAGTGGTTAAAAAGCTAATTGAAATAAAGACAAAAGAGGAAGACATTTCTAGGGATTAAGTCACCGAAGAATTTAAAACAGCTCATGGAAGAGTACAGAGTTGGTATGTCAGTTTCATTTCCCCCTTTGAGATGAAGGAACCTTCAAAGGAGTGTCACAATAGTTCCAAGTTGTGAAGCCAGTACATGTGCTGCCAGCACCTTATAAGTTCCACATCTATTTCCCAGTGTCCCATCACAGGCTGAGCTTAACCACATTTTAAGATTTGGGATGAGAGTGTCAGGGGTGAGCCATCACAGGATTCAGTGTCAATGTGGTCGTATAAGTGTGGTTCTTAAAATCACACTCTAGTTAGAGCATTTTCATACTCTTCTTGTCTTCTTGTGACCACATCTCCAATATCTGTTCTGCAACTGGAATCATTCCCTTGTTCTGAATTTGTAATTTAATAATCATACTAGTCCTTCATTATTCTAGTAGCTGACCACTGATTTTACCTTGTTCTTGAAAGAGTTTTTAATAATCACTTGATTGTGTAGCTTAAACCTCAGATTCAGAAACCTAGACTGAGGTGTAAGTGTTAGAGTTGGGAAAGATGGCAGTAAGCAATGCAAAATCCAAAAGCACTTCCTACCATGGGCCAGCTCTGTCAGTGTCATATGTCCTGATGCAGATGTTGTTGATACTCTGGGCTGGCCTGGTGCTCCCTGGACACAGGTCCTTTGGCTGTCACCTATTGTCTTCCCCAGAGTCATTGGATTATGTGGCCTTTAACCATAGCAGAAGTTGGTAGAGCGTGTTCTTTTCTATTCAGTTTTAGTTTGGGTTCCTCTGAAAGCAAAGCCTGAGGTAAGGACTTGGTTACACATAATTTATTTGGGAAGTGACCACAAAGAACAGGAATGAGGATGTGGGGAGAGCATGACAGGGAATATGGATGCATTACTAGTGCCAGTGTCACTTCTAATTTCACAAGAAGTCTGCAAAACAAAGAATGCCTTCAAGAAATGTCTGGGTGAAGAAAAGGAGTTGGAGTATTTATCCATGGCTACCATCTGCACAGATGAGATATTCCTTCTCCACACACAGCCTTCTCTTCTTTCCAGGCTGTCTTCAATACCCTTGAAGTGATTTTATTTTCTGCCCATTATTATCTTGTTTTAGTATGTTCCCTTCAGACCCACCCTCTTCATTATAAGGAAATCAGTGCAACAGGTCAGTCTCCATGTTCTAAGTAATAGGGGTTCTGAGGGCATACTTTACTAGTTTCTCACACTCATCCTAATCTGCCTGTTTTTAAAATTTTTGGGGGGGGGTAAGTCAGGTGAAAAGTATATGTAGTATGATCCTTTTAGGTCTCTCTTTATATATATATATATATATATATATATATATATATATATATATATATATCCTTAAAGAGTTCATTCTTCAATTCTCCCAAGGCAACAAATGTCAGCCAACTCCACAATCTTTATGATTATACTGTTGTCCCATCTTGTTCAAGTGCTGGAATTTCTGACCTCAATGTTTCTACCCCCAATGAGATCAGTCTTAATTACTGCAATGCTATGCTCACCTGTAGATACCAGCAGTTTCTACTAGGTGTTTCCAACTGTCTGGAATCCTATGCCAAGGATTTGCTATTTTGAGACACTGAAGCAATCAGCTCTTAGTTTGAGTTCATTGGAAAGTAGAGCCTAAAAGAAGGACTGTGTTGTTTTGGGAAGAATCAATCCAGGAAACAGAAGGGACTAAGTAGAGAAAAATGAGAAAGGCTGTTATGCAAAACTCTGCTGCAGGCAACAAAGGCTCAATTCTGCAGGTAACTTCAGACCACATGATTGATGCCTACAAAGCATTCAAGTAGGCTGGTCACTGCTGAGTTGTATTGAACCCATGGACAGTGATAAGAGATTAGAAGCAGGCTAAATGTTAACCCTATTAAGAAGCAGTCTAAATGTAAGAACTTAAAAATTTGCAAGGCAGCCCATAAAGAAGCTGTTATCACATGCAGTAAAAAGAAGGCAGATGTTCAGGCAAAAGACCTAATAGAGTCTCATAGTTCAGATACTCCTGATGCTCAGGGGAGGCAGGTCTTCCATGGGACCTGTAGGAGAAAATCTAGGAATCTTAATGATAGGTGAAGCTATTTGCATAGGTAACCATGGGGATATTCATAATATCCTCAAAACATCTGGTCATGCAGAAGTGGCAACTTTTCTTTGGTGCGGACTAGTCCTTTCACTTTGCTGACAGGTGCTGCTGACCCTAGCGCTGTCTTACCTCAAGTCATGGTCTGGGCTGCTTCCCCCTAGCTTCTCTCCATCACTGGAGTAAAATCTGCAGAGCAGCATGATGTTCTTTTCCTCAGACATAGTTGCTTCTCCTAATACAAATAGTACATTCAATCTCATTTTGGTGCTTACTTCTTGGAAAATTGGAACAACTATTAAAAAGTGCAAGAAAAGGCAGAAAACTGAGAAAGAGCAAAATCTCATTACAAAATAAAAACGTAGGTAAACCAGACTAAATTGTGTCACTCACTATCCTTAAGTAGCTCTCGAAAGGAAAAGAAGGTTAAGATGGAAAGGAAGAGTTGAAAGATGGCAATCAAAAAGCAATACTTCATGAAAGGATAAAGAAACTTTTCATGAACCAAAATCAGAAAGATATTAAACAGATGAAATGGGATATCGATGAAGAGAAGTAGGGATAGGACAGTGAGGAAAACAAAACAAAACAAAAAGAAGGAGCTTGCAAAAGCTGGTTTTCCTAAAACAGTCATGGTAAAGAACAGAAGGATCCACAGTGCTGAGGAGGACAGGGATATGAGACTCATTTTTTATCTACAGGAATGGAACTTCATGTGATTTCTCAATGTTGTATTCGTTATCTTAAACATAGAAGGTTATAGCACATCTGAATTTGATTTTTTTTACATCAAAAGTGCACAGGTATAACTGTCTTGTATATTATGAAATGTGATTGAATCATCAGATGGTTAAGTTTTCTGGAAGTGTTTCTTCAGGATGGTGGAAAGCTGTGTGAATCTACAACAGGAATGCATTGCTTTTGGGTCTCTGTAATTAAATGAGTCAACTAATATTTCCAGAATTTGATTTACTGTCATAATAGAGCAAGGTAGGGGATCACATTAGTTGCCTTGTCATAACGACAGGAATATCCTGAATTTGACTTAAATTCTAAGTTAGCAAAATTCTAAATATATAATATATGATATTTATTTATTTGTTAGTATATTTATTTATGATGGATCTATTTTGGTTTTGTTTGTTGGTTTGATAAATTATTTTTTTTATAGCTATAATATGAGGCAAGTTTTATGAGAAATAACCCATTAGTCATGGGGCTAAGTTTAATATAGCTTTTGCACAATTTTGGAGGGTTAGATATATGCTAATAGTTTTGATTTTGATGGCTTATTAGGCATTAAAGAAGCAGAAGATTTCAAGTAAAATTCTAGCATAGTATTTTTGATACTGTTAATTTTAAAATAATATGTTAAGTTGGGCATGGTGGTGCATGCCTGTAATCTCAGCAGCTCAGGAGGCTGAGGCAGGAGGATAGGAAATTCAAAGCCAGCCTTAGTAATTTAGCAAGGAACTAAGCAACTTAGTTAGATCCTGAATCAAAATAAAAACCAATAAAGGATGGGGATATGGTAATACGGCTCAGTGGTTAAGTGCTCAGTGGTATATATATATATATATATATATATATATA
>PVKS010049806.1:0-11804 GCA_004027875.1 Aplodontia rufa
TCATTGAAAATCAATACACATGCAGAAGAGTAGTCAAATCTAAAGTGTACACTTCAAAAACTTTCCATTATGTAAGCAATTCATATACATGATATACAGGTCAAGATATAGGATATTTTACCAGCTACCTACAATCTCAAAGATGACTTGATAAGTCTATCATTATCCTCTCAAATTAAGCACTATCCTGATTTTTTTTTTAAGAGAGAGGGACAGTGGGAGAGACAGAGAAAGAGAGAAACAAGCTTATTTAGTTTTTCACATGGCCTTTGTTGCTCCAACACTTAGTTGTGTATGTGGTGCTGGGGTTTGAACCTGGGTCCTTGTGCTGGCCAGGCAAGCACCGAAACTGCAGAGCCACTGCTCCAGCCCCCACTATCCTGATTTTTTAACACCTTGTGTTGAACTTTATATAAGTAGGATTATAAAGCATGTGCTCTTTGGTGTCAAGCTTCTTTCATTAACATAGTGTGTGAGAGATTCATCTATCTTATGTATATATGGTTTTCTTTTTATGACTATATAGTACTCCATTGCAAAAATATACCACAATGTATTTATTTCTCCATTTTGATCTTGAGGAAGGTTATCTTAATTAAAAAAAATCGTGAGAGACTTGTATTCATTTGGTTAAGGTTCATTCCTTTTTAAGTTTTGTTCCTTTTTTTCAGACTGGGGTCTTTCAGATGTAATGATTTAAAAAGTTCCCATTTCAGGTGCTTGAGTGGTGGCTCAGCAGTTGAAGTGCTTGCCTGGAATGCCCAAGAACCCAGGTTCAAATCCCAGCACCACATACACAACTAAAAGTTGGAGAAACAAAGGTCAGATAAAAAAATGAAATAAAGTTGATTCTCTCTTTCTCTTCCTCACTCTCACACCCTCTCTCTCTTTCTCTTAAAAAACAATAGGGGCTCAGCAGTTATGGAGCTTGTCTGGCATGTGTGAGGACTCAAGTTCAAATCCCAGCACCAAGTACACAATGAAGTGTCAGAGCAAGGAAAGTCACATGAAAAACTAAATACAATTAATTCTCTCTTTCTTTCTCTCTCTCATCAAAAAAAAAAAAAAGTGGTTGCCATTTCAGCAAGGTCTCTCTACCTTGGCAGGTCCTGAGTTATAACTTTTGTGTCCTCATTATCATGCTTTTTTCCGAGATTTTTGCCTAGCTCCTCACCCTCTTAGTGTTCTCTTTTGGATCTCCTGGCATAGCCCATATACGAGCATGTGGTCAAGGGAAAACAGTTTTGTCCTCCCAAAACGTATTCAAATTAATCAAGTTCTGACTGTCTGTTGCCCTGAATGACTTCTATTCTGATTTTAGTAGCCAGGGAATCAGAAGCTTAATTAAGAAACAAAATATTCCTCTTTTTATGCAGAAGCATTGATATTTCTATTATGCTCTGTCCCTAACATAAAACTTTTTCTGCTCTTTTGTAGAGTGCCTTTCCACAGCAGTGGCCAAGCTTGGACACCGATAAAATACAGCAAGCAGTAGAAGAAAATGAATAACTGTTGAACACAGAAAAGGAAAAGCAGGTAGGACTGGCTGACACAGTTATTTTTCATAGAGGTGGGGGCTATTTATTTTGATTGGAAATAATTTAATGCTTTGAGCTCTGTTACGTGGATATGGAAGAAAAACTGCTCCCAGTTTAAAGATATTTAGTCTACTTGAGCATATTAAACAGTGATTATCTGTATTTTTTTTTAAAATTTAGGCAGATGTTTATTGGAGTTGTGGCTCTCGGGCCAATTTCACCTGTGCGGCCATAATGAGGGCACGCATGGGAAGTGGTAGCCGGACAGGACGGCAGGCAGAGAAAATGGCCTTGGACCTTTGCCAGGCAGCTGGTTTTGCTGGCTAACTGGAAATTCGTGATGGGGTTGGTCCTTCAGAGATTGGCTGGTGGGTCCATCACTCCATTGGAGCTTGTCCACCAGCATCCGAATTGCCCTTTGTCCTGTCCCTTAGCCAGCAGGCATGGCCTCAGTGTCTTGGCTGAAGCCATGCCCCCAGCCAGGGTCCATGATGCTGTGAAGTGTGGGCTAGCTGGAGCCACGCCCCCAGCCAGCCTAACATCCTGACCTTTTTGGTGATTCTCTGTATTTTAAAATCTAGAAAAGGGACATATTTTAAGGGTATTTAAGGTGAATTTTAATTATATAAAGTGACTTCAAATGTAACTTTAATAATTAGAAGTATTTAAAAGTACAATCATTCTCCCCTTTATGTGAATTTAAAGATTTTTTTCCAGCTCTGTTTCCCTGTAGAACACATCAATGGGATCTCTTTATCCTGCACTCTGATTTCTATAAATACTTACATAGAACCCCTTTATTGTGCAGGAGAAGATGGCAAATTTGATAGAAGTTGTAAAGAAGTGATTTTGCTACAATTTCTTTTTTTTTTGAAACTTCATGTTACAACATTTGATGACATTAACTATTGATAATCAAACTGCCTAAACGGAGTCACCTGAAAATAAAGAGACTGGTGTAATGAGGTAAATTATTTTACTCACCAACTTTATGCAAAGCAGTGAGCTCCTGAAAATCGTTTCCCTCTTCTTCCTCATCTTCTTCATCTTCATAAGAGGAAGTCAGTGAGGTAGCAACATAATTAACCAGCTGAGGTGGGCTCCGGAATAGAGGTCCTGGAAACCTCACAACTTCTAATTCCTCCTCTTCTTCCTCTGGCTCATCATCATCTAAAGCTAAGACCGTACAAGAAATGCCCGGCTTCAGCATGTTGGTTAGGAAGGAGGGAAAACTGATCAAAGATTGATGCAGAAGTGCAAGTTTGAACTAAGGAGCCAAGGGAGGTAACTGACAGGCAGCATACTTTGAGATGGCCATTTTGAAAGTCTATTGTAAACTGCGCATGGTGGCACACAAGTCTGTAACCCCAGCAGCTTAGGAGGCTGAGGCAGGAGGATTGCAAGCTCAAAGCCAACCTCAGCAAATTAGCGAGACCCTAAGCAACTAAGGAAGGGAGAGGAAGGAAGGAAGCAGGAGGGAAGAAGAGAGGAAAGAAGGAGGGAGAAAGGAATGAGGGAAGATCTCAGTCTCTGAAGACAGAAAGGGAAAAGTAGGTTGAGTTAGGATATACATGGTCTCTGCTGCCTTTGACAACATGATGAGGGTGGAGGTAGATTAGAAAAGACAAAATAAAAGTCTTCAGTGACTTACAGATGCACGTTTTCCTGTCGCTTCCGATTCTGTAGCCTTCTGCACAAGCACAGTCATATGTTCCCATGGAATTGATGCAGAGCTGGTCACAGACTGAGCTGACGTCTAGACACTCATCCACATCTAGGAAAATGCAAATGCTATCTGCTTTTTGTGTTCCTTTTGTGGCCTTTGTTAACCTATCGCAGCACACTGTCATATAGACAGCAAGCAAAGCCCCCCCCCCATTCTTTCTCAAGGGTTCCCTGCCAACTATTTTTCTTCACTTACTTCCAAGTCACTGTAGTTTATCTGCATTAAGGAAGGGGTTTCTGAGACCTTGATTATGAGGGTGGGATGAAGGACATAAATCTTCACGCATGTTTTGTAGTTTGTGTACCATTTTGCAGAATGTTCATTCACTCTTGAAATTGAGTATATGATGAAACTTTAGTTAGTGGATGTTTCTGCACAAGGATTGTGGAGAGCTATAGAAAGGGAAGAACTCTGGTCTCTGACCTCACATGACTTTCTGTTTTATGACCAATCTGAGTCTAGACTTTGGTCAGTGTGTACAAGATAGTAAAAGTTTAAAAATGAAGCTGAATTTCTAGGCTTTGCCTCAGGTTACAGATCCATTTTCCATTTGGATGTGTGTACGCAACTACACACATTCATGCCATACAATCGTTTCTTGGCTCACTCTGCTTAAGAGCAGATGGTACATCAGATTCAAGGATTTCTGTTGGCTCTGTTTATTGGATAGAATGCACAAATGATAATACACTCCACTGTGTGTAGTATATATAGACATTATAGTTGTGTGGTTTTGCTGTTATCTATACTGCAAGGCTGGGGGAGTCTTGCTATACATATGAAAAAAAAAACTCCATACAATTCAGGCATTTGCTTCTATAAGCAAGGACACATGATTTTCTCTGAGATGCTGAAGTCAGATATTTGACCTGTTATTGGAGTAGATAGATAGAGACATTCTGACCTTTGCTTTGATTTCAAGAAAAATGTTGTATGGAATAATAATGATTAAAAAATGAAAATGCAAAAAAAGTATACATCAAAGGTAACTTTTTAAACAAAACCACAGTAGTGACTTACGTGAAGTATTTTTAAAAGTATAAACAAAGTTAACTGACTCTACTCACTATAGGCAAATTACCCTGTATCAAACACAAGCAAAAAAACATAAACGAGAAATCACCTAAAAATTAAGTTAGAAAATTGAAAAATGAATTATCTTAAAATTTGTCTCAGCTATATTAATATCAGATATGTAAGGGATTCGGGTACAGATTTTGGCTCATGAACTGACAATTGTTTTGCAATTTCTTTGTCATTGGTTAAAATGGTTTCAGTTAAGCTCACTAAGGGTGAGTCCAATAGCACTAGGCTGTGACCTTCCAGAATCTCTTATTTGTGTATGCATGTACATATGTGTGTTTGTGTGTGTGAGAAAGAGAGGGAGAGAGAGAGAGAGGGAGAAAGGAATTAGGTGAAGGAGATTAGGTACCAACGAGCATGATAGTAACAACAGCTACTCTTAGTTGAGTGATTTCTCTGTCAACCACTGTACTTTCATTTATTACTTTCCTTAATTCACTCACTAATCCTACTACTGCATTCATTGTACTGATGAGAATTTGAGGTTGGCAGAAGTTGGAGCTGCCCAAGTTCACACGATAGTTACAGTGGAGTCTCACAGACCTCCTAGTCTCTTCAGAGTCACAGCTCCGCATCTCAGAGTTCCTCCACCGATTGCCCCATCACAGCCATCATTGCACGTCAGACCTCAGGATCTTACCATCGCACCCACAGCCGTCGGAACTGATCCGAAAGCCTTCCTGACAACTGCACTCATAGCCTCCTGAATAGTTGATGCACAGCTGGGCGCAGCAGGCGTCTCCATTCTCACACTCATCAAGGTCTGCAGGGAAAAGGATGCTTCTGTTACAGCGGGCAGGAGTTCAGCAAACCTAGAGAAGTCTCCTTTCCAAATTAAAACAGCTTTACTACAAACCAGAAAATGGAAAACGTACTATTTCTCAGGTCAGATACCGTAGACATTGGAGACACTATAACACAAAAATAATGAGCCCCACTGCTGGCTTGTGCTTCTTGTATGCTTCTTTGATGCCTGTTATTTATTTTTAAAGAATGTAAATAATCTCCAAATGCATTTATAAGAACAGGGGAAGAGAGCTCTGCTGTTTTTCTAGTTTAAACAACAATTGGAAAGAATAAACTTGAAGAACTAAAAAACAGCTTGAGAAAGATGAGCCAAATAATTCCATTTAGTAGCATTTGACAGCTGCAAAAAGGAGACCAACTTCAACTCCATAACGTGTTTGTTCTTCTAGAACTTCAGATTAAAGACCATTCTCCAGTTTGAGCTCCTTTCTCACACAACTGGGAAGAGAAGAGGTGATAGAGTTCTGAGAGAGTATAGGATGCTTATTTTGAATATTTTGCTTTAAAGAATAGAATATTTCAGAGCATTTTCTGGAACACTTTGATGGTGTTTGACTGGGAAGAGTGAGGTCTGGGGTGTTTGGCTATAACTGTGGCATCATTGCCCTGTAGCGTCCTGACCGATGAGCAGTTTCTTAACACGATTTTAAGACTTCTCAGCACTTTTATTCTCAAATTCTACAAGCCTGAATGTTTCTTCTTAAAGCATAAGTGCCCCGAGGAAATGAAAATGAATCAGAAGATGTCAAACTGAAACTCCTCAGCCAAAGAGTAATCTAGTTGGCCTGAGTTTTGAGTAGTCATTTCTAACGTAATGGTCAAAAAGTAGCAACAGACACCTCCCTCTGCTTTCTTTTGGCTGGGCACCTGCGAATTGGGTGGTCAGGGTTTTTGGCTGTAAGCCCTCAGTTCAATTCAACCCTCTCCCTTAAGTTGGGTGGCAGGTCACTTCTGAGTTTACAAATTCCTATTACTCCATAACTACATGAGCAGTCACAGATAAAAAAAGGGTCAGTGTCTCAATTAATCTTGGAAAAGGTACCAACTAATGGAAGGAAATGAAGACAAGAGACAGAAAGGGAAAAAAAATGCAATCAGTCAATCAAGGTGAGGGGTCACCATAAGATATCTAAATGAAGGTCATTCAGACACAAAACATTCTTTCTCTTGCAGTGCCACTCACAAAATTCCAGATTATTTTTATGGGTGTATTATAATTATGCATAACGATGGGATAAAGTGTTAGATAAGTATACTTCCACAGAACTTAACACTATAATTTGGCCAATTTCATTTATTAAACCTTCTTCTTCCTTTTAGACTAAACAGCATGAACTTAGAGGATGAAAAAGTTAAAAAAACATAATTTCTATTTCATATAAAACATTATTCTTTATGATTTTTTTTAAATTCCCAGAATTTTAAAAAATCTTCTTAGCTATGATCAGAGCCTCCAAACGTTCAGGTCTCAAATAGCAAGAGGCAAACCTGCCTCTCATTGATGGGAAATAAGTCCCTTGGTCTAACTGTTATTTTATGATTCTTTTTCCATTGCATTTCTCTGAGGCCATTTCTAGTTTCTTTCATGTACACATTTTTTCAATTCGAAATTCATCTGAAACCTCATTCTTCCTACACCACAAACCTTTTTTACAACACACTGGCACTTCAACCCTCACATCACCTGTTTTCTAAATTTCTTAATTTCTTTTCAGATCACATTTGCTGAAATCCCTTTTAATTTTCCTCTATTACAAGATCACATGTTATCTAACTTAGACAATATATCACATGTTGTGTTACTATGGAGACATATTATACTACTAACCTGTATATAAAAATTTAGCCCTATTAAAAGTAGAGCACCAATTATAGCCAGGCAAAACAATTAAACTTTTCAGGTCCGGCTTCCGAAAAGCATCATCTTCTTTATCTGTCTGGTATGGTTACTGAATAAAGTGCCATAAGTTAGAATTTTTTAAAAAATATATTTTCTAACAACTGGATAATTATTAAATTTATTGCATTTGTTGCTGATCAGACACTTGCATGTTATAGAGGTCTTTCAAAAAGTGTTGCAGCTCTCTCTTGATTGTAGTGCTAATAAGTTTTCTTATTCAAGTAAGACTGATTGACCATTTTCAGATTGGCTGAATTATTTTCACATTTCTTTGAACATTCTCAATTTAAAAAAATGCTTGATACTAAAATAATCTAAAATTTCTTTCATTTCCTTCATGCATAAATGTTTTCACAAAGCATCTATTACTTTAATCCATTCCCAGGCAAATTAGCAAAGTGTGTATACATGCACTCCAAGTGAATCACTGCCTTATGCACGAGTGAATATCTGACTTTGGAAGTATTTTTTGTTGTTGGAAAATGAAATAAATTTGAAGCACAAAGCATGTAATATTGTCATGTTGACTACTGAAATCTCATAAATATGCATTCTGCATTTTGACCCTGGCAGATGCTATTTTTTTCTAGCTATAAATTAGAATTTTACTGAATTATACTTTTCTAAAAGTAAAGAAAGACACTGGATTATAATTTGCAAAGAAAAGGCTTAGTAAAATTTCAGTTTCCCTTATACAGTACTCAAATGAGGAAAACAGATGGAAGAAAGCAAGAGAGGTAGGAAGTAAGGAAAAAAGGAAGTCAGTTTTTAATTTTTTCCCCATAAATATAAACATTAGCATGGTAGGGAGAAAATAAAAACAAACATTTTTTTTCACTGTACAAAAAGAGACAAGGAAAACGCTGAGTTCAATAAATTAACCACTATAGACAGCAATGCAGCAAACAATGTTAGATCAAGAAAGGTAAGCAATGGCAGTGTTTTTGCTTAAATAATTGATGAAACTAGAATCCTGCAAAATTTCTTGAGATTCATCCCCTCTCATCATAGTGCCAAGATAAAAAAGAAATATAGTATTTTTAAAAAGTCTCCAGTACTTAAACCACTGAATTTTATTTTTTGATTTACACATTAAATTGTCTCACCATTGTGAGAAGTGGACCAAAGATTTTTTTAGCACTCATATGATAATTTTAAAGAGAGCATCACAAAAGAAGACAAGCACATGTGGTATCATTATTCCTGAGTGATAACAAATCACTGGTTAGGGGCTTGAAACTGTCCTGAGAAACAGAGCCCACAGCAACGTGGTTGGATGCTCTATCCTTGCAGCAGATATTCCTTTTCCCCCCAGAAGATCTAGATTAAAAATTTCATTATGAGGAAAGGCCAGAGTGGATTTTTAAATTTTCTTTGTCCCAGATGATATAAATTCTAATAATGTTTTGGGACAGCTAGAGCCATTAAAATATGGGTTTGGACTGGAATGTCCAAACGATGATTATCTTCTAAAGTTTTCTTTTGTAATATAGCGATTGGCATTTCAAAGTTGAATATTCATCCAAATATTTACTAACTTGAAGACTAGCGTATATGGTTTAATTTCTGCTAGAGGCAAGGAGAAGTGAGGCACATGGTAGCATCTGTTGTTGGACTAGGAATCACATCAGATAGTTGGAATATTTTCGTTACATAAAACTATTAAGCCCGTGTGTTTTGTTAAAATGTTTTAAAATCTCTTTAATTTCAAGGCAAACATCTAAATGTAATGATATCTTCCACTAAGTGATCTTTCCTTTCCATTTGTCCAGTAGCTAGGGACACTGTTCAGTCTAGATCTCCTTGAAGTTCCAGGGACGTGGTTCACTTTATAGCAATGAGCATTAAGATGAAAGGACTAAATGAATCCAGGGCAACTTTTGAATGAAGATGGCATTTGCCAAGCATTACCTATGCATGTTTTCTCATCCGAATCAAGCTGGTGTCCATGGTTACAGGAACAAAGGGGCCCACCGATTGCATGTTCACAGTGATGGGAACAACCACCATTGTTCTTTTCACAGCTATTGACAATTTCCAATTCAATCCCTTTCCAAAACAAGCAAAAGATGGTTATTAACATAACAAAAGAGAAACCTGAATATATGTCAACAGTGGGTATACTTTCTCTGTTGAGAGGATGACAAACTTTATTGGAAATTTATCAACACTTTGTACATATGAAAGTAAAAGTCTGATAGCTATTTAGCATTGCAAATATCTATACTGTATTGAGATACTAATAAAGCAATAAATAATGTTAAGCTAAGTGATACAGAAAGATGAGGATGAATCCACCAGTGATTATTAAACACTTATCATAAGGGAAGTTAGGGAATTTTCAGGATATGAAATATACATGTATTGAATCAATGATCAGAAAACAAATAGGTTGTTTTACCAGCTGACACTTATTTTCTCAGCTAATGGTATGTTATTTCCTGTCCTTTTGAGGGTCTACAAGTACATGAAACTAGTGTTAAAAATAGCTTTGGGACACAAATGTATAAGCAAAACCAAGAAATGAGCTGATCATATGTCACTAGTGTCATGTTAGTATGTTAATCAAGTTTGAAACATATGACTCACGTGGTATAACTTTCCAATCCGGGTACATGCTAACAATTTGGGATATGCTGGTGAGCATCACCCTAGCATATGAATGTCAACGGTCCTCAACATGCAGACATATGGTAAGGAAATGAGAAATAAAAAAAGATTTTAAATCAATGTTACCAATATGGAATTTAGATAGTCTGACTGTTATTTTACTATTGGAGTCCATGTTTCTTCTCTTGTGTTGTGTGGACACGCCCTGTCTACTGAGCGTGTCTACACTGATTCAGGCCCTTCCATTCTTAAGTTCTGAATCCTTTGGTAGAAGAAAGAAGGAGAAGAACAGGACAAGAGCAGGATTGTGGTATTCCTGGAAAGCACAAATGATACTTGAAATTGTTTAGATTGGCTACAATTCCAAGGATCATCCCTGGTGATCCCTGATCCCCAGCTCTCAGTTCCAAGCAGCCCTGAAGGCCCCCAAAGCACCAGGTGCACACCCCTGTCATTGTGCTTGGTCCACTGTGCTATCGTCACCTTGCATTACCCAGCTCATAACAGATGTTCACAATGGGTTGTGAATGATTGAATAAAGATGGATTATGCTAATCAATTATTGTTGAAAGTAAGATCCATTTTGGATTTGGAAACAACTAGTTTAGGACTGAGCAAAATTAGAAACCCAAAAGAAAGATTAAACATTTAAAGGGAACTGATATTGTTCAAATCTTTTAAAATATACATTTTAGGGAGACATACTATAACTTATGGGTCTGGTAGAGGAGGTAGGTACACATTTGTATGAAACAGAACTGAGTTTTTTTTTTTGAGAGAGAGGGAAAGAGAGATCAATTTTATTTATTTTTTTCACCTTGGTTTTGTTCTCCAACACTTAGTTGTGTATATGGTGCTGGGGTTCAAATTGGGGTCCTCATGCATGTCACGCAAGAGCTCTAAAGTCACCCTTTTGCCCCTCTTCCAGAGTTTTTTTTTAAAGTATTTTAAAGAACATAGTTGATATATTAGAGTCCATCAAGTCAATCTTCATTATTTTTAGAAAAAAATAAAATGCTGATTGGAGTGAAATCATGTTTCTATGTTTTATAGTGTTGCTGGTATTAAAAGTCATGTCTCCCGGGAGAGTTTTACTACTATAAAATGTTTTCTTTCTCAGAATGCTTTTGTATAACTGGAGTTTAGGTAAACACTCATTTTAAACTTTCTTTTCATTAGATTCTATTGAAGCTAAATGAATTTATTATAAGTACATTTATTTGAACATCCATACTATGCAAATGGAAACTTAAACTAGCATTAAAACTTTTGCTTAACAGGTTACAAATATGAGGTTCAGGAAGTATATAAAACTTACCCAAGATAATGGAGTTAATAACGGAGAGTCTTCAAAAAATTAAGGATGGAACCACCTTATGACCCAGCTATCCCACTCCTGGGAATTTTCCCAAAAGATTTGGAATCAGCGTATTATAGCAATGTGGCTTCATCAATGTTTATAGCAGCTCAATTTACTATAGCTAGATTATGGAACCAACCCAGATGCCCCTCACTTGATGAGTGGATACAAAAGCTTTGGTTCTTATATACTATGGAATACTACTCGGCCATCAGAGAAGACGATATTATAGCTTTCGAAATCAAATGGATGGAGATGGACAGAATTATGCTCAGTGAAGTCTCCCAAGCTCAGAGACTTAAGGGCTGAATGGTTTCTCTCATCTGTTGATACTAGAATTTATGTTGAAGCAGTAGGACAGACGGCTGACCTAACAAAACCTCAAATTGAATGACTTTCAGTGCAACAGGGGGAAAGCTCCCTAGGTAACTTGGAGGGGTAGGGAAGGGGATGGGGAGGGGGAGGGTATATGAAGAACTCATAGGAGTCTGGTGATGGGGAAGATGGGGGAACCATCCCAGAAGCCGATGTCATTCCTCCACTAGATACCCATTTAACACATGAGTTCTTCTGGGGGAAACTGCAACAGATGAAACCCATAGTGGTTTATCTATGTGTTGGCATTACCCCTGGATAACAAAGTTTATACACATTGATTGCTATTGTTTTGACAATGTTTCCCCCTCATCTGTATCCTGTATTGCTATACACTTCTAATAAATGTGAAAAAAAAGAAAGACCCTGAAAAAAAAAAAAAACAACCGAAACCCAGATGAAAAC
>PVKS010049807.1:0-11780 GCA_004027875.1 Aplodontia rufa
CAGCAAAATCGATGTTCATAGCAGCTCAATTTACAATAGCTAAATTATGGAAACAACCCAGATGTCCCTCACTGGATGAATGGATCCAAAAACTGTGGTACATAAATACCATGGAGTTCTACTCAGCAATTGGAAACAATGATATTGCAGCCTTTGAAGGTAAATGGATGGCTATGGAAGAAATTATGCTAAGTGAAATCAGCAGAACCCAGAGAACCAAGGGTTGAATGTCTTCACTCATCTCTGCGGGCTGGAGCTAGACCCTGGCCATTGAGAAAGGTGGTGTATTATCATGTTTTAAATCCAGATAAGGTGTAATGTGATATAGCCTAAGGCATTTGCAGAGATGTATTGGGAAGTGGGGGAGGGATAAGGGTGGGTAATTGGGAGGGACTGTTGGGGGTAAATCTAGTTTTCATAATTTCATCAGAAGCTTGTTTGATTGTTTAACAAATAAATTTCTGAATAAAAAAAGAAAAAAAAATGGAAAAAAGGAGGATTATTTTAAAAGTTAGATTTCTTTTTCATAGCTCTTCTCCAAGATCCTATGATATAGACACTCTTTTCATCTAAACTTAGTTCCAGTTGCTAAAAATCCTGAATCATGATTATCATTTCCAAAAAAAGTAAGGAATTAATATACAAACTAATTATTTTTTCCAAATATAATCTGTTGAGTTGGCATCTGAGCTCAAGTAATAATTTCAAACAATTTGGAAGCAGCTTTCATATAATTTCATGCTCTATGAAAAATCCATTTGGAAACCTTGTCTGACATTTTTTATAAATAGTGGATTTATATGTCTGTTCCTCTGTTTTTCAATTTCTCTTCAAGTGCTAACATATTTATAGGAGGAGCAAAAGTCTGTCATAACTCTGAAACCAGTAGGGTGTGGTTTCACTAGCAAGCTATCATTCAGACTTCCATAACTATGTTCTGCATGACAATCAAAAAATTGTATTTGAAGTACCTGTTAAGGATTAGATGTGCTTCTTTATGGCAGACTGCATAAAAAAAGATGACTCTACACTCCTTTCAAAGCACCTTCATGCAAGCTTTGAAGAATAAGCATGCTAAACGAGGGCATCTTAGGCTTTGGCCAGGCTAACATGCTGTTTTAATTGATCTTTAACTGGGATGTAGTTTTTACAGATTTAAATATATATATATATACATTAATTGATCATGAGGTTCATTTCTCCTTTATGCAAAACTGAAGGAAAATAAGAATGCTAAGCCCATTTTCTTCCAATCCTTAATTACATAAATATAGAGGAATTAGTAAATGATTCATCAAGTTTTGTTTATTTGCTTGCTTGTTTCTTTTGAGGGGGAACTATGACTAGAGTAGAAATTATTTGGTTTTACTGATTAATGTGCTCTGCCAACTAAACCCCATCCAAATTATGATCTTTTCAGCTCATGAGTTACACATGCTGCTTTGCCCTGGGGTTTCACAATGTATTTGGAAAGCCACTCTGTATAAAAGTTTGTACTTGTTAATGCACTGCTGATCATAACAACTACAAGTATGCAGCTGGATTAAAATTTCATTACCACAGTTGGAAAGTCAGTAATAACCACTAAGTGTGGGTCAACAGCTTCATTTTTGAATATAGCCAAAATTCTTGAAATTGACAAATAAATGAAAAACTATGATCTGCCTTTCTGTAAGAGTTATAATATGACATAGGATAGGAAGTATGGGGATCACAAATTTATATGGAAAATAGTATAAATAAATAATACATGGAATCATTGACTGTCTTTCTTTTTTTTTTAAAGAGAGAGGGACAATGAGAGAGACAGAGAAAGAGAGAAACAACTTTATTTAGTTTTTCACATGGCCTTAGTTGCTCCAACACTTAGTTGTGTACGTGGTGCTGGGGTTTGAACCCGGGTCCTTGTGCTTGTCAGGCAAGCGCCTAAACTGCTGAGCTACCGCTCCAGCCCTCATTGACTGTCTTAAAGAAGAACATTATGAATGAGAGTCAAGGTCACTGCTTTCTGGACTGCTCTGACCCTCCTCCACAGTTTTTGGTGATTCCATACTGTTATTTTATCCGTAATGAAATTATGTATTACATATTACATTCATGATTTAGCCCATCTGAGGAGGACATAATTTCATATATTACCATAGAGTAAGAAATCATGTTCACCAGGCACAGTGATGTATGCGTAATCTCAGCACCTCAGGAAGCTGAGGCAGGGGAATCACAAGTTCAAAGCCAACCTCAGCAACTTCCTGAGACCCTAAACAACCTAGGAAGACCCTGTCTCAAAATAGAAAATAAAAAAAAAAAAATGGGCTGGGGATGTGGTTTAGTGGTTAAGCGCCCCTGTGTTCAATCTCTGGTACCAAAAAAAAAATCATTTTCAATACATGTATAAATTATCTGAAGAAGATTTGATCTGCATGTTTCAGGTCATAATGATTTTATTTTTGCCTTTAACCTTACAAGTATGGATAGGATTCTTAGAGATTAAACTGTAAGAACAGGGTTGGAAAAAGGTGCTATCAAATCAGTAATACTAAGATTATTATGCAATATTCATGTATCAAAGAAGGAGCTTAGAATTACTGATGATTTTTCTGATATGTATGCAAAGAACTTAGCTCCTTCATAGAACATATCAGTATAATATCAATAATGGCTAGTTTTTTTTCTCTCTTTATTTTTCATGCATATTTTAGGGTTGAAAGATTTCACTGGACTTTATGAAAAATGAATAGGTTCAGCAATATTCTGAAGCATTTATTTCTTATAGACCTTCTACAGGTATTTACAGAGTTGTTATATTCCAATTCTTATTACATTAGCACCATAATAGCTCAGTCTAGAGGTAAAACAGACAGATGAACAAGGCATTGCTGTGCTCATGAATGGAAAAGGGATAGTAGGATTGTTCCAACATCGAAAAATGAGGATTGGGATGCAGTTACACAGAACAGACAGCACAAAGTCCCCACAGAAAAAGACAGAAGGCATGGAACAATGAGGCGACTGCAAGGAGTCAAAGGTTGGGTCCAAACTTACCAAAATTGAGAATCTAGATTAGTTATATGAGTCTAATGTTTAAATTATGGGTAAACTTGTGCCAAATTAGCATTGCATTATAATAAAGCTATATAAACAAATGCTCAGTAGAGTAAATCTAAAGCTTTGCAATATCTTTCTTTTAATATTATATACTTTGTTACTCACCAAGTACCATTATAATCAAATCATCATTTATTGTATTATTCTATAATTTTCTTAATGAAATTACACATAATAAAAACATCTTCAAATTGATTTGCTCACATTAGTTCATCAATTTATGATACTTATTTACTAATATATTTATTCTTCACTAAACTTGAAATACCTTTCATATAAAATTATACTTGTTATAAATTTAGTTTAAGCCACTCTAATGCTAAATGATTCTTATTAGTGTCTGAATATGCAGGTTAGATGCTAAATAAGCAAAGTAGGTTAATGCCACTTTCTACAGTGTACATAAACAAAGGTTTATAGACTAAGAATGCTTTTATTTATACACAAAGCAAAATAATATCTTTAAAAGTATTTTGTTCAGATATAATTGAACTTAATGGTATTTTTTATACTAGAAACACTTCCATGCAGAATATTTCAAGGATATTTTATCTTTATTTGCTTAAAATTCTTTCCTTTGTCTTCTAATGTTTTCTACGGAAGATACAAGGCACACTAATTATTTTTATGAATAGAGGAAAATACCAGACAATGATATCAGTTTTCATATAGAGAAATACTTTAGTGCACTAAGCAACTTTTAGTTCATGAGAGTTTTTGAGAATGGTCAAAATAATATTCTCAATTATCCTTTAATTTTCATATCTTGATAGAGAATTATTAAACTTTAAATTATTTTTCTGATTGATATTTTTCTTTAATTTTATTATTTGACTTGTAGGAAATTTTAACTTCTTATTACTGTTCACTGTAACAAAATTGGAAAAGTAAAACAAAACAGAGAAAACCACTGTGATTTAAAAATGACTTTTAGTTCAATTAATGTATTTCACCTTCAAAAAGTCAAAATGAGAATGATGATTTTCTGGAACATTTAAGATATAAGTACACACAGAGTAAAGTTAAAACCAGCAAAGTGGAGAATGGATAAATATAATTTATAATACAAATCTCAAAACACAGATGACTTGTGATTTTAAAAAAATAAAACTTAACAAATCTAAGAAAAACATCTTCCAATAAAGTAGCTTATTTGCAGAGATGCAGAGATACTAAAATATGCCAAAAACAACAAAAAAGGTACTTCAGATATTTAAATTACTAATCTTATAAATTAAATGTGTTCATTGAGGATGAAATATGAATTAACTAATATTATTCAATAAAACTAAATGTAGTAATATATTGGTTGCCCTAGGCTTTAAAAAAGTGTTGATTAGCAGCTGGTGGGATTGGATGATGGAGAGTAAGATAAATTTGCACTAATCTCAAAAGCCTTTTAATTTCTTCTTTATTCAAGCCATAAATGCATACAACTAATACACCAGATTCAACATTCAGAAGCTCCGCCAAACTTTTAACTATAAAAATGGAATGGAATGTTTCCCAGAAGCAGCATTGGATAAGACCAGCTTTGTCATTAATCCAGCATACTTGTGAATGGGAAGGAAATGGCATAGAGACAAATACTAAATATAAGTCGTTCTCCCAATCTGTAAAATGACCATATCCAGGGTTTTTACTGCTTAAAAAGACTGGCTCATGTGCTGCAGAAGTCAATGAGAAATGTGCATGTGAAGAGGGAAAGGAAATAGATATGGTCCACAATCCATATTTTCATCCTTATTTATAGCTCTGCAAGAGAAAAAAACATAATCATATGTGACTATTCCTCCCATGAAAATCTACACCAAAGCAATTAGTATACAATCAAAAGAAAATAACCATATCTCTTTATTTGGACCAATGTAAATAAAAAATTCAAATTCAGGCACTGATTTGGAAGTTAAAATAACTGAAACAATTTAAATTAGTTTATATTTTTAAAGGTTTGCAGCTATTCATTTACAAGTACACACCACAATAAACACAGATCTATTGAGTCTTTCTAGTTAATAGTAGTATAACAATATGTATCATTTGAATAATTACATTATTTTAAACAAGAAACTTCACTGAAAAAATACTTTTGACTAAATTCTTGGTCATAATATAATTAAGTAATATAACATATAAATTTAAAATATGATAGCTTAAAATTTGAACATGAAAATGAACTCATTTGGACAGATCAGAGTTTAACATAATCTGAGGGGGTAGGGGAAGGCTCTGACCCAAATGATATCCTTAGGCTAACAGAAAATAAGGGAAGCATAGTTTATTTTAAATGTTAAAGGACAGTTTTCTTCTTCATGTAGAATATATACCCAGAGTCCTCAGGTTTTGCAGTGGAATTATTACATCACCGAGCACAAGACATTTCTTTGTGAAGTTCCCCCATCCATTTTTCCTGTCTCAAAAATTATCCTTCTAAAAACATCAACAGTAGTCTTTCCATATGCAAGTCTTCCTTATTTCAAGACAACATAATAGATATTTGCACTTTTCCCATCATATCCAACAATTTGTCATGAATAACTTTAATCACTTTAAAAACTGATTGATGTAAATGATCACATTATAATCATTATAATCATTAATATCTTTGGAGCATGTTTGAGGAAAAATGTAATACCCATCTTGTCCAGCTGTGTCTACCAGTTGAAGATGCTATTCTTGTCCTTTTATAGTAATTGAATTTGTGAAAGTATTTTCTATGGTTGAATCATAGGCACAAACTGACCTTCAACGAACTGAATGGTCAATGAGGACTTCCTTTCTAACACCTTTTTAAAAATCATTTATGTGCAATTTATTGCTGCAAAACCGCACTTTAGAATTTAAAAAGAGAGAGACATTCTCAAGTTCTGACAGCAGAAAGTGAAGCATAGTCAATAAACTAAATAATCCTGATTACCTATAGATTAGAAGCAACTGGCTGATTTAAGTAATGGTAAAATTATTAAAATTTTCTCATCCTGAAAAACAAATGGACACTTTAAATTCAACTATCTTATCCAAATGTTATATCCATGCATTAAATTTTGCTAGTAAACATGAAAATCATTTATCTCTGATGTAATTGTGGATCATTACTTGTCTTATTAATTTCAGAAGTACATAAAAACAGAAGTGTCAGTAAATAGCATCAAAGAGGCTAGAATGTCTTTTTTTAAATTTATTGAAGAGTTGTGTTCTTGTACAAACATAAATTCATGTGTAGTAACAAAATGATATGCTCCTGACCCTAATCCAGAATGTAACTGTGTTCAACAGGGAGAAGTTGGAGGAAAATGAGTCTAAACTACTTTGTCCTAACTGTAAGTCATGAGCCAATACATTTTAAGTAGTTTTAAAGACGTTTATCTACAGTGTGACCATAAAAGGGTAGGTGCAGCTCTCAAAAATTACATCTGCTTTCCTAGAAAGGAATCAGGATTATCTAGGTAACAAGATACTTCCCAATATATATTCTCTTGGTTCAATAGAAGGCTGCAACAGAGTTCATCTTATCCAGAAAATAAGAACATAAAGAACTCTGATCACACCATCTCCTCCACACTTCCATTTCATTCTAGAACACAAAGCCCATACTAAATAATCTCTGAAAGATGGAAGTCTGCTTCCAGTCAATAACACAGACTGAGAATTATTGTGTTAGTCAGGTTTTTGTTGCTGTGAAAAAAAATACTTAAGAAAAACAATTTAAAAGAGGAAAGACTTATTTTGGCCTATAGTTTCAAAAGTTCCAGTCCATTGTTGACTGACTCCATTTCTATAAGGCTGTGCTGAAGAAGAATGTTATGGAAGAGATGATATAGTAGAGCAGAGATACTCACAGAACGATGATTAGGAAACAAAAAGAGAGAGATACAGGGAAAAGATATAGTCCCTGAGCTCATGTCTCAAAGAAACCACTCCTTTCATCAAGGCTCAACTTACTGCAGTTTCCACCACCCACCAATAGTCCAATAAAATTATAAATACGTCAATGGATTAATTCCCTGATGAGGTTAGAACCCTCATGATCCAAACATTTAAAAAAAAAAAAAAAGCATCTCTAAACACTGGTGTTGATGACCAAATCTTCAACACAAGAGCTTTTGGGGGACGTTCCAGATCCAAACCATAACAATTCTTTTTAAATAATTGTCTCTGCCCTTTAATAGGACATCACTGACTCACTGTATTTTGCTGAGAATACAAGCCATCTTAATAAATATTATTCCATACTGATTCTTATATGGTAATTTATATGCTTAACCAAAAAGACCATTTTTTAATTAGTTTAGAATTGCCTTACAGCAATGAAGGGATTTGTTGGTTACAATCACACATGGATGCATACTATTGCCAGAGTTACTTAAACTGGATCCTTGTCCAGGATTTTCCCCTCTTTACCTACTTCCCTATCTCATGTCTCTTCTGTAGTTCCTCCAAGTCACAGATATAATGACCATGTTCGTGTAATTTAAAATGTGAAATTGTTAGATTTATATGCCTTCCTGGGTGCATTTGGGATGCTCATGGGAATCAACTGTACTCTACAGGATTGAACATCCCCCTCATTCCCTCACCGTCTTCTTTCCCCTCCTCTGCCCCATAGCTATGTCCCCACACTTTATGTGTTACTTTGGATTTGGTGGGTCTCTTAAATAAACTTGACTAACTTTCTTCCTGTCTTAGATTTTACTCTAGCTTCTATATATGAGAAAAAGCATTCCACCCTTAAGTCTCTGGCTTTGGCTTGTTTCACTCAGCATGTCTTTTTTCCATTTTCATCCATTTACCTGGAAAAGCCATGATATCATTCTTTCTACTCAGGTAGACTCCATTGTATATATACCACAGTTTTTGGAACCATTCGTCCAGTGAAGAGCATCTAGGTTGTTTCCATAATTTCGCTATTATAAATTGAGCTGCTATAAGCATTGATGTACCTGTATCTCTTCAATAAGCTCATGCTAGCTCTTCTGGGAAAATACCCAGAAGTGGGATAGCTAGGTTGAATGATCCATCCCTAATTGAGGAGTCTCATACTACTTTCCAGAGTGGCTGTATCAGTCTGCAGTCCCACCAGAAGTGTGTTAGTGTTACTCTCTCCCCACAACCCCTCCAGCATCTGTTATTGTTCATATTCTTCATTTTTGCCATTCTGACTAGTATGAGGTGGAATCTCAGTGAAGTTTTGTTTCGCATTTCTCTGATTGCTAGTGATATAGAAACTTTTTCATATATCTTTTGGCTTTTTGAACTTCCTCTGTTGAGAAGTTTCCATTTCATAGTCGATTTATTGATTGAATTGTTTGTGGTTTTGGTGTTAAGTTTTTTTGAGTTCATTGTATATTCTGGATATTATCCCCTGTTGAAGAGGTAGCAAGACATGATTTTGTCCCATTCTGTAGGTTCTTTCCTGACACTCTTGACTAATTCATTAGCTATGCAGAAGCTTTTCAGTTTAATGACACCCCACTCATTAATTCCTGGTTTTAACTCTTGTGCTACAGGAGTCTTGTTAAGGAAGAAGGTGCCTACACCAATGTGTGGTGGAGTGTTGATACTTTTGGTCTTCTAATAATTGTGTGGTTGCTGGTTTAATTCCTAGTCTTTGATCCATTTCAATTTGATTTTTGTGCAGGGTGAGAGATAAGGATCTAATTTCAATTGTCTGCATATGACTGTCCAGTTTGTCCAGCCCATTTGTTGAACAGGCAATATTTTTGTCCCCTTTGTTGAATATCAGATGGTTAAAGACTTGTGTGTTAATCTGTCTTCTATTTTATTCATTGGTCTTCCTGCCTGTTATGGTACCAATACCATGTTGTTGGTTTTTTACTATAACTCTACAGTATTATTTCAGTTCAGGTATTGTGAACACTCCTCTCTCTCTCCTTCTTTTTTTTTTTTCCTCGTAATGCCTTGGCTATTCTGGGTTCCTTATCTTTCCAAATGAATTTGAGAACTGATTTTTTCTATATCTGTGAAGAATTGGACATTGATATCTTGATAGGGACTACATTAAATCGTACAGCATTAAATCGTACAGCACTCTCGGCAAAGTGGTCATTTTAACTATATTGCTTCTGCCTAGCCAAGAACGTGGGGTATTTTTCCATCTTCTCAGGTCTTCAATTATGTTCTTCAATGTTTGATAATTTTTATTGTAAATGTCTTTTACTTCCTTTGTTAGATTAAATCCCAAGTCTTTTATTCTTTTTGAAGTTATTGTAAATGGGACAGATTTCGTGATTCCTTCATCTTCAGAGTTGCTGTTGGTGTATAGGAAAGCTATTGATTTATGGGTGTCGATCTTGTATCCTGTCACTTTGCTATATTCATTAATGAGATCTAGAAGTCTTCTGATACTGATTTTTGCATCTTCTAGGTATAGGATTATATCTTCAGCAAATAGAGATAATTTAACTTCCTCATTTTCTGTTTAAATTCCTTTTTTTTTTTTCTTCTATGTCTGATTGCTCTGGCTAGAATTTTCAAGAACTAAATTGAACAAGAGTGGTGAGAGTGGACAGCTTTGTCTTGTTCCCAAGTTTAGGAGGAATGCTTTCAATTTTTCTCCATTAAGTATAATGTTGGCTGTGGGTTTCTCATAAATGTACTTGACAAAATTAGGGTAAGTTTCTTTGATCCCTATTTTCTCAAGAGTTTTGAGAATAAATGGGTGTTGAGTTTTGTCAAAGGCCTTTTCTGATTCAATTGGAATGATCATATGGATTTTGTCTTTAATTCTGTTTAAGTGATGAGTTACATTTATTAATTTGCATATGTTGAACCAGCCCTGCGTTCCTTGAATGAAGCCCACTTGATCATGATGTGTTATCTTTTTGATGTGTTTTGGGTATGGTTTGCTAGGATTTGTTAAGGATTTTTGTGTCTATATACATCCATATTGATCTGTGGTTTTCTTGATGTGTCTTTGTTGGTTTTTGGTGTCAGGGTTATGGTTGACCCATAAAAAGTGTTTGGGAGGGTTCTGCCCCTTTCAATTGCATAGAATAGCTTACTAAGGAGAGGTATTAATTTTTCTGTAAGGTCTGGTAGAACTCAGCTGATAATTCATCAGGTCCTGGGCTTTTCTTTTCTGGAAGGGCTTTGATTTTTTTTCGATTTCACTATCTGATATTGATCTGTTAAGCTGTTCAATATCTTCCTATGTCAGTTTGGCATTGCATTTTTGGCTAGATATTTACCCATGTCCTCCAGATTCTCCTACTTCAAGGAGTATAGTTTTTCATAATAGTTTCTTATAATCCTCTGAATTCAGATGAGTCAGTGGTGATGTCTCAACTTTTCTTTCTGATTTTGTTCATTTGCTTTCTTTCACTCTTTCTTTTAGTGAGGTTTGCTAGAAGTTTGTCAATTTTATTTATTTTTTCAAAGAACCAACTCTTTGTTGTATTAATTCTTTGGATTGCTTTTTGTTCTCAATCTCATTGATTTCAGCTCTCATCTTAGTTATTTCCTATTGGATTTGGATTGGATTGTTCTTTTTGTAAATATTTGAGTTGGAGTATAAGTTTATTTATTTGAGCTCTCTCTTGATTTTTTTCAACATTTTTAACATTGTGCCAGAACTTTTGCTCCAACAAAGGAAAAAGCAATGCATCTCATTTCAAACCTGATGAACTTTCAACATTTATTTTGATTGAAATCAATGTGTAGGACTTGAAATAAGCTACTTCTAAGTCATACATGTACATGTCCTAGAAATAGCAAAAACTAATATCCTTATGCATGCAAAATAAGTAAATATGCTCAAGTGAATATGCATGTCTGTGGCTGCTATGTCACGACTGCATGAGTACCAGTCAGTTTTTTGTTTTTTTTTAAAGAGAGAGGGACAGTGAGAGAGACAGAGAAAGAGAGAAACAACTCTATTTAGTTTTTCACATGGCCTTAGTTGCTCCAACACTCAGTTGTGTACGTGGTGCTGAGGTTTGAACCCGGGTCCTCGTGCTTGCCAGGCAAGCACCGAAACTGCTGAGCCACCCCGAAACTGCTGAGCCACCGCTCCGGCCCCCAGTTTTTTTTTTTATTGAGAAATTTATTCTTTGAACAACCATACAAGTTTTTAACAAAATAATATAAAATGTATATAGACTCTGAAGATTAGATTTATCCCCAAGAGTGCCACCCTTATCCCCCCATTCCCCTTCCCAAAATATCTCTTAAAAAAGTATTAGGTTGTATAGTATTACACCTTATCTGGATTTAACACATGATAATACACCACCTTTCTCAACGGTCAGGGTCTAGCTCCAGCCTCCAGAAATGAGTGAAGACATTCAACCCTTGGTTCTCTGGGTTCTGCTGATTTCACTCAGCATAATTTTTTCCATAACCATCCATTTACCTTCAAAGGTTGCAATATCATTATTTCCAATTGCTGAATAGAACTCCATGGTATTTATGTACCACAGTGTTTGGATCCATTCATCCAGTGAGGGACATATGGGTGGTTTCCATAATTTAGCTATTGTAAATTGAGCTGCTATGAACATCGATTTTGCTGTGTCACTGTAGTGTGCTGATTCTAAATCCCCTGGAAAAATCCCCAGGAGAGGAATAGCAGGATCATATGGTGGGCTCATCCCTAGTTTTTTGAGGATTCTCCACACTGCTTTCCAGAGGGGCTGTACCAGTCTGTAGCTCCACCA
>PVKS010049809.1:0-11836 GCA_004027875.1 Aplodontia rufa
GAATAGGAAGGACATCAAGGAGACCAGAGGGAGGTAGTATGGGGGAATCTAACCTGAGGGAAACCTCTGACTTCCACAAAAAGTCCAATTAACTTGGGTCTTAAGTAAAGTGAAACATGGAACCATGGGGAACCCAAAGGTGGAAACCATGGTCTGGCACCAATATTGGCTTGTTCTGTCATTACACTTTTGTTCTTGATTGTTTGACGATGAACACCTCCTGTTGTAAGATCATGTTTATTGAATACAATTTTTTTTTTAAAAAAAAGATAATTCCTTGGGGCTGGAGTGGTGACTCAGTGGTTAAGGCACTTGCCTAGCATGCACAAGTACACTGGTTCAAACCCCAGCTCCCATGTACACAACTAAGTGTCAGAGCAATGAAAGCCCTGTGAAAAACTCAATAAAAATTGATTCTCTCTCTCTCTCCCTCTTCTCTCTGAAGAAGATGAAGAAGAAGAAGAAGAAGAAGAAGAAGAAGAAGAAGAAGAAGAAGAAGAAGAAGAAGAAGAAGAAGAAGAAGAAGGAAAAAGAATTATTATTATTATTATTATTCCTTGAGCAGTATGGAGTTAGATTGGAAGGTGTAAAGTAATAATTAGAAATCTATTGAAATCTTCTAGGTAAGAACTATGAGGGCCTAAACTAAGGCAAGAACTATTGAAATAGATGTAAAGAGAAGATTCAAGAAATATTTGGAGTCAGAACTTGATTGTCAATTTATACAGTGTGCAGAAACAAGACTTGAGCATCATTCCAAGAATTCTGTCTTAAGGTATTTGCTGGAATGGTGAACATTTATTGATAAGCAAAGTGGGTGGAAGGAGAATTCAGTTTGAATTGGATCTGTGGTGCCTCTGTGGGACATCCAGGTGGCAGTAGATATGCAAATCTGAATTTCAAGAGAGAATTCAATAGAAAGTTCAGAGTTGAAAAAATAACTTCATTGGTCTTTATCATAGAGTGATGGATGTGAAGTGACACATCTCTGATAAGATGCATTTGGAAATTTGCAATCTTAATTGCAAAAGGTATGGTCTTGGTTGTTATTTCTTATTCGCTGCCCTTTGCTGCTTTCTGTTTCCTTCTCTTAATTGTAATGAGATCATAAGGCCTGCAGGCACAGCAGCCAATTTATATCCATTGGCAACCCTGGAAAGACAATGGCCTGCAAACAGGGACAACGGAACAGAAAGTAGAAAGGAGTCAGGATCCTTATTAGATTACTCAAATGCCATGGACTATGATATTATTATGATATGAATAAATCCATGAGAATTTAAAATATTATTAATCAGATTTTACAGCATTAAGAGCTGAATATAGTCAGAACTGATACTGTAGTAATTAGTTCTTTTTTTAAAAGGAGAGATGGATAGTGAGAGAGAGAGAGAATCAATTTTTATTTAGATTTTTCTTGTGCTGACACTTTGCTGTGTATGTGATGCTGGGGTTCAAACCCACATCCTCGCGCATGTCAGGCCTGCGCTATAACCACTGAGCCACTGCTCCAGTCAAGTAATTAGTTCTTAAATGATAACTGGATAAATTTATGACTATAAATGTAAGTATTTGGAAGATTATTACCTTATTTGTGACATTCTCCATGTGTTGAGATGTCATGCAAGCCAAAAAAGAAAACAAATCAGAGTTTTGTCCCAAAGGAACAAATGAATAGTTGAAGCAAGTAAGCCTGAGAGGTCAAGTAGGATTCCTTATATTTTGTTCCTTCGTAGAAAGTCACTACACAGCAATGTGTGAGACACAGCTCAGTGGGTGTACTCTTTGGGGGCTTCTGTAAATGCTGGAGACACCCCTCCATGGGTTTTCTTGGTCATTGCAGTTGTCTTCTTGGTTATCTTTAAAATCTACTTCTGCTCTCCATCTTTGTTTTATTTATAGTCTCTAACTTCTTCACTTCTGGAGAGCTCTAGTGTTGGACTGCATCCCCTCCGTCATGTGTGCTTCATGTCACACAAACAACACGAATTCTCTGGGTTCCATTATGGGTTGAATTGTGTCCTCTCAAAAGTAATTGCCTTAATTGCTTTCTCATGGTGTGATTATATTAGGGTCATTATGAATGTAAATATATTTATATGAGCTGTACTGCAATAGGGTGGACCCCTGATATGATACAAATGGTGTCCTTATAAAACAGAGAAATTCAAACTAATGTGTGTACACACACACACACAGAGAGAGAGAGAGAGAGAGAGAGAGAGAGAGAGAGAATGTCCTTTGAAGATGAAAGCAGAGATCAGTATGATGTTTATACATGCCAGGCAATGCCAAAGATTGCCAGAAAACCACCAGCAGCTAGGGGAGAGGCATGGAACAAATTCTTTCTCACAGTTCACAGTAGGAATCCATGTGCTCACACCTTGATCTTAGACTTCAGCCTCCAGCACTGTGCGACTTCAGTTTAAGCCACTCAGACTGTGATACTTTGCTATGGCAACCCAGAAAGCTAAGACAGAGACTCGAGTTTCTTTCTTTCCATTAGGTTTGCAATATTCTTTGTATTCCTTTATGTTTCTTTCCTCCTTTTATCCCCAGAAAGTCACTTAAAAATATCTTGTGACCTTCCTTTCAAAACAATTCTTCAAGACACATTCACTGTGATACATTCTTTATGTGATCCATGTTACATTTGTATTTCAAAATCTAAAGGTTACTTTTTCCTTTTGGTGCTCGTGTTGAAGAGATTGATGGGATCTTTTCTTTAAGGTGTGATTCAACATTCATTTATCTCCTACTCTTCTGGATTGGCAAAGAGCATATGAAAATGAACTGCCATGCAGATTTTATTGTTTTAATGAAGCACTTAAATTTAGAATTAAAAATAAAATGTGTTATTTCAATGCCATCCCTTTCCTAAAGTAAGTAATAGGGTTTAGTTACCCTCAACTTAAACGGAACCAAGGGCATGTTCTAGAAGAGGCCTGGTAGAGAGGAAGTTCGTGTTACACTCTGGAGTTTATAATGAAAACTATTTTAGATCATAAAGAGCTAGATACAATCTGGAAAAGATGAGAAAAGAACATGGAAGTTGGAACATCCCAACCTTCATTCCAAGAGGATATTTTATTCTCTTTATAGAGCATTATGATTGAAAGAGGAGTTCAGTTGATGGCCATCTTCAGTAAAGCAATACCCAAAACAACCTGGACCTCTCCACCCTATGCAGGGGCCCTGACAGCCCACAGCACCATGTTAGCATGTTTTCATACAGATGCTTCAACTGTGCATGGAGTGGTTTTAAAGAGACGTAAACAATAATCCATCTTTACTCCAATTCAACTCAATTCAAGCTGCATTTGTAAACACTTCTACTTAGCATGTGATTGTGCAAAGATGGGTAAGACTTAGGTCCTGTCTTATTTAATTCACATTCTGGTGAGGGGGATCAAGAAATATTCATGCATTATATCCATCTTGTGTTATATAAAAAAACAGATTAAATCATGTTTATCTTTATATCTCCAATGGTTATTACAGTGCCTTATATATAGGAAATCTTTAGTAAAAGTTAAATAACACAGATATTTGTAAGTTGGCTTTAAGAACCTAGACAAAAATAAACAACTCTGCCAGGAGACATTAAGAAAAGCTTTATAAAGGAAACTAAAATTAGGTTGGGGTTTAAAAACTATTGACTTAAAAGAAGTTTAGTTGGTAAAAAGTAGGAAAGATGCATTCCTGTTTGAGAGATTGAAATTCGTAAAGAAAAGAAAGCAAGCAAGCTTGACTTGATTAAAACAAAGTAATATTGTGACTATGCATTGTTCATGTTGGATGTTTTACATGTAGCACTACATTTTGCAGTGGTACTGGCAAGGTAACCCAGTTCATAGATGAAAAAATGAGAGCTACAAAGCCAACAGCCAGGATTTAAACATTAGCCCCTCACTCACTGTACAATCCACGGGGATTACAGGTGTGCACCATCACACCAGCTCGTGTCTTAATTTTTACCAAAGAACTTAAAAAATATAGCTTAAGGTCTACCGCTCAGCGGTTATGGAGCTTGCTTGGCATGTGCAAGTATGTGGTTCGAACCCCAGCACCATGTACACAAGGAAGTGTCAGAGCAACAAAGGACACATGAAAAACTAAATAAAAAATTGATTCTCTCTGTCTCTCTCTCTCTTTCTATCTCTATCCCTCTCTCTTTAAAAAATAGTTTAAAAATTAGAGAAAGCATTTAGAATAAGAATATAAAAAAGAATATTTATCTAGCTGTGTATGTGTTTTAGCTGTTTTGTCAAGAGTTCAAAAGTCTTTAAAAATTAAAATGCTTATAAAGTTAAAGATTGCAGTAAGCTAAGGTTAATTTATTATTGGAAAAATAAACACTTTTATAATTTTGTGCATCATAAGTGTATAATGTTTTATCAAGTCTATGGTAGTGTATAGTAAGTTCGCACGCCTTCATGTTCACTCACCATTCACCCACAAACTCACCAGAGCAACTTCTAGTACAGCAAGATCCATGCAGGGTAAGTGCTCTATACAGATGTACTACTTTCTATACTTATATCATATTTTTACTGTACCTTTTTCTGTATTTGAATATGCTTAGTTGCACAAACATTTACTATCATTCTACCATGCCTACAGTATGCAGAAAAGTGACATGCTGCCCAGGAACAATAAGCTATCCCGTGTGGTAGGCTGCATCATCTGTTTGAAGCACACTCAAACAAAATTGTCCAATGACTCATTTCTCACAAGGTTTCCTATTAAGTGATTCATGATGATTTTCTCTCTATCCATGGGCTATCTCTTGAATCTGATATTGTTTCTTTGTTGTGCAGAAGCTTTTTTAGTTTGAGCCAATCACCCTCCGTGATTTCAAAATGTATTATAATGCTATTATAGTTAAAGCAACATAGTACTGATATATATATATATCATATCCACCACTGGAACAGTATAGAAAGCCTAGAAATAAAACCAACAAAATCAAATTGTCAATTGATTTTTGACAAAGGTTGCCAAAACACAAAATGCAGAAAGGACAGTCTGTTCATCAAATAGTGTAGGGAGAACTGGATACCCGTAAGCAGAAGAATGAAAGTGGACCACTATTTCACACCATATATTACAATCAACTCAAAAAGTAATAAATACTTAAATATAAGACCTGAAACTGTGATGCTACCAAAAGAAAACAAAGAAAAAAGCTCCACAACATTGGTATAGGTGGTGATTTCTTGAGCTGGCCTGTAAAAGCACAGGCAGCAAATGTAAAAACAGCCGTGCCTTTTTCTTAATGCAAGGTCTGATAAATAACAGAAAGCTTAAAGTCTGCATCCTCAAATACAAAATTTTATCTTCTACAAGAGGACCTAGACTTTTCATGCTCTAAATTTTATTTTGGAACAATTATTGTACCCTGTTTACGTTCAAAGATTTGAATACCCCAAAGGTACCAGTGGCAATTCCAGCTGACATTTGTCTTCGGGATGCCAAAAGCTGTGGAAGGAACATAATTTGGATTACTTTAACAATTTTGGTAATTCAATAAATATTATCACTTCCTTCCCTGTCTTTCACCTTCAGCTCCCCAGGAAGTCAACTTTATTATTCCAGCTTAGCAGCTTCCTAAAAGTCATTGTGGCTCACCCAAACCCTCAGAACACAAGACGAACTAGAAGGAATTAGGGGTAAAGAAAATGAGAAGTCTATTGAAATATACTCTTAGTAACACAATAACCCAAGTGGTGACTAGAGTTTTCTAACAGGTAAACTTTATTGTTTTATTTACTTCTCCAACCATTTGCCTTCTTACAGAAATGATCTTCATATTTTGTCTATTCTTTTAAGGGAGGAGAAAAGAACACCATTTGTCACCTATCTTCCATTCCTCTAAAGATCAGTTAGTATTCAAGTTGTACCACTACAATACAACAGGTCTTAATGGGTAATGAAAGTCCCATTAATCTGATGCCCTTTAGAATCATGCCTGGTAGAGATCTGCAGTCATGCATGGGAGGACACAATGGGTAAAAGTTCTAAGCATTAAGTGATAAGCTCTAGTAATCCCTATCAAGGGGATTCCTGGGACAATGGGAGACTCAAACTGAATTCTGGGTGATCAGATTATATATATATAATTTTATATATAAATTATGTATATAAATTATATGTATAATTTATAAAATTTATATACATAATTATGTATATAAATCGTATGTATAATTTATAAATTTATATATATAATTTATATACATAATTTATATATAAAATTTTATATATAATTTATACATATAATTTTATATATATTTGAAGAAAGAGGCAATCTAAGTCATAAAAAGAACAACAGTAAAACAATAATGTAATTTGACCACATAAGGAAAATCATCACTAATCACCTCCCATTTTCACAAAGGGAAAGATACCATTTCCTGGAACATGATTTGTAGAAAACATAGTTCATTGGGACAATAATAGGTATTAAAAGATGAAAAGGTAAGATATGCTTTTGTAAAGGTTCAAGGAAAATTAAATGGGTCTGTTTGGCACAGAAATTCTCAGAATTTTTAATATATTAACATTCATTTTTAAAAAGGAAAAGAAGAGAATTTAGCATGTAGCTTTTCTAAAATTGATCTTACTTTTTAGAGGAGGAAGTTTCTGGATCAGTGGTTCTCAGAACCAGTTAGTGCTCATAGCAAAAGATATTTCATTTTGGTAAAAGAAACAACTTCATGCTCATGCCTTCTCTTGAAGCAAAGGTATTGGTATTATTTTTAAAAATTACTCTGATTCTTAGTATACACCTTCTTTTCATGTTCTTTTCAATATCTTTAGGGACTCACATCTCAACCAATTTCAGAGGTGGAAGACATGGCAGCTGGTAGGCTCTATTTAGCTGACTGCTCCATAAGTTTTATTGTATCTACAAACATAGTTTATAAATATCTAAAAGGTTGCTATGGTCTTTTTCTAGCAATGGCCCCTGAGGGAAGGATAACAAATAATTAAAGCAGAAGGTTTAGGAAAATAATTTTAATAAAAAGGCAGATCAGTTTACTAAAGGACTGTTCATATTATGCCAGTAAATTAGGGTTGCAATTTAATGTAAGTTACTCTTATTGAGATTTCACAAGTGATCTTTCAATCTTTCACTATATTTTTAGGTGGGAGTTTTATGTTGGGCGGTTTGCTTAAACAAAAAATGGAAGAAAAAATAAAGGGCAAGTGGCCTTTACTTTTCTAAACCAATAAAAGGAATGTAAAAATAAAAATAGACGAGTGCCATTTGCTAAAAATCTATAAGCAGAAAGTCTAATGTTCTTATAGAGGCCCAACAAGTAAAACAGAACCCAAGTATTCCAAAGACAGAAAGCCTCATGGCAAATAAAATATGAAGATTGTTATTTGATGACCTTTTCTCTTAGAACTTCAATAAAAATATATCATTATTTCAGCTTTCAAGGATCTGGTACGTTATGTATGCTATCAAAAACATTATGAATTCAGAAGTTGGTCTATTCCCAAGTAGTAATTTCCCAGTGAAATACTCCCAGAGTAAACATTTCATTGCCCAGTGCATTCCACAAAGCATCTTCAGAGGCTTTTAAAACTTTATTCCAAGGTCCTTGATAAAATAGTTTCATAGGGTGTTGAAATCAGTTTAGTAGGGTGAAGGCCTAAAAAATAACCCTATCTCAGAATCCATAACTCCTTGGCATGACTGTTTCCATGATAAAGTCTTAATTCTTCTAGGGTGATTAATTACTTATAACATATCTTAGAAAGTAAGTGGAGTATCTAAGCTACTGCTACAATAGACTAATCTTTTTCATAATACATGCATTTGAGGACTAAAAGGCAGTATTCTTTTTCTGTTTTTCTTTTATGTGATGCTCATTTAAGAAGCTCTTTTCAGTCCACTCTTCAGATACAGGGCTGCTTAATCTCTTACACTCAACAGTATATGATCAAGAGCTCCCACAAAGCAGTTTCCCAATACCAGTAGTAGTATTACTCCACCATCCATGGGACTTAATGGAGCATCTACTTTTATGTCTTTCAACTTTTTGCTCACACACATTTTTTGATCATTTGGATAAACTATATAATCACACATTCCAATTTAACTAAACAAGCTACAGTCATCAAACATGTGAAAAACAGTTTAGGCACTCAGAACACCCTGTAGCTAACCATTTGTCCAAACATAAATGCAAAAGAATTACGAAAATATATCATCGCTTAGACTTTTAGAATGTAAGTGCTGAAAGGGAAGTTAAATGTTACATAGTTCATTCATCATTTTACAGCCAGAAATCCAAGGCTTTTTGAGATTAAACGACTGTAGCAGTTAGTTGCATAGTTCTCCTGTTTATCAATCTAGTGGATTTTTAGTATGTCATGACTTGCTACCATGTTTTGAATCTTAAATATCCCCCAAAGGCCCATATGTTGAAGGATTGGCTACTAGCCTGTGGTGCTATTGAGACGTGGTGGAACCACTAGGAGTGGGGCATAGTGGAAGGAAATTAGGTCATTGGGGGTGTGCCCTTAGAGAAAATATTGAGAAACAGCCCCTTCCTCTCTGCCCCTGCCCTTCCCTACTGCCATGAGGTGACATCTTTGTTCCACCCCACACTCCCCATCATAATGTTATGCCTCACCACATGCCCAAAGCAACAGGGGCAAGTGACATGGACTAAAACTTCATAAACTGTGAACCAAAAATAAACATTTTCTCCATATGTTGATTTATCTTGGATATTTGTTACAGCAATGGAAAGTTGACTAGTATAATTATTTTACTACAATTGCCCTAAAATTACTCTAACTAGATTTCTCCACCCCACTCCCTAATTCCCAGGAATCATTAAAGAAAAAAATTATTTAGTTATTTTATTCACACTACACCATAGGGTTTACTGGCGTAAATTTGTGTTTTCTTTGTAGTTTAATGATTAAACTTTGAGAGATCAACCTATATATATTCATACACAGGTTATTTTTACAAATCATTCTAAAAATAATTTTTCTTTATTTACCTCTATATTCAGACCAGTAAAATCCCATAAAAAGTACTGTTTGATTCCTTCAAGTACAGATACTATTGACTAAAAACAAGTATGGTTAGGCTTTTAAGACTTTATGTCAATATAAAAAGAAATAAAGCAATTTGTATAAAATTCTACTAATTATAAAAATATATATATGATACTTCTTCACATATGATAGGGTTTTGTCATTACAAACATATCATAAGTACCATGAATAAAAAAATCATAAGTTGAAAATGTATTTACTACATCTAACCTTACAAAAGTACCATATATCTCCATCCTGGAAAAAGATCAAAATTAAAATTCAAATTATAGTTTCTACTGAACACATAGAGCTTCACATCATCTTAAAGTCTAAATTTGTTAAGTCAAACCATTGTGAGTTGGGGACCACCTGAAAAAATAGTACTGGAATATGAGTTTATTAATCACCATCAATTCCATATCATTAGAGAAAATGAGATACTTAACTAGGAGTGTAAAAATGTCTTTCTAGGTTTGGGACTGAGCCTTCTCAATCATGTCTCTGACTCTCTATTACCTACTAATTCTCTTTTGTTACCACATGTTAGTACAAGATTCATACTGAGCCACAGTGTTAAACATCTTCATTCATTCCATAAAGATTTCATGGGGGTCTCTGTATTCTCACATTGAACTGGGTGGTAAGGATAATGCAGTAAATGAGTTAGAGTCCTTGCTCTCAAGGCACTCACCTTCCAGTGGTGATATTATCTTATTAGAAATCTCAACATTTTTGACAGGTTGTAGAGAATTATTGGGTCTTACATCTGCAGGTGTTCAATGTTTGGTTATCATCAGTTCTTTATTATTTCAGCTATTTCTATTCTTGTTTTATACTGTACAGTCAATTGCAATTGTAACACTTAAGAGTCACTCTCTCCTGGGGTGTGTGTAGCATATAATCTCTATTATTGAATGCTTCCATTACTAGCTTATTGAGATGAACATGGTTTTAAAAATCTTCCCAACTTTTACCAAGAAGAGAACAATCCAAGTTGGATGCTCCTTAAACCATTTTCTTCCTTCCTTGATGTAAGTCCTTCATATTATAGTTACCTTGTTTCCTAATACTATATGTATTCCTGACTATGTTCTTGTTAGATGTGTTGTTCATAAATGTTATTCTGTATAGGTGCCACCGCTAATTGCATATAGTCAATATCCAGCCTAATCTGTCACTCATAAAAAGAAAAATCAAAAGATCTCATTTAATAATGTCTTTAAGAGGCTGTGGTTCCAGAAAAACATCAAAGTATACTGAAATTTTGTCTCTATAAAAGGAATAGAATCATAGTTTTCTTTCATTTAAACTTAACTCAAATGCTATATAGGGTTTCTGGGTACCTCTCATCAATGTTATCTATGAAGCATGCTTAGCATTAAACAGGGCAGTAGGAAAAGGAAAAATCAGACTCTAGAGGACTGCCAGGATATTTATTTTTTTTAAAAAAGGACTGTAGAATTCCAGAGGTACCACTTTTTGCAAAAAAGTAGACCAGGGACAAAGTTTATCCATCCTGAGGTTTTTATAACTAGTGAAAGCAAGCAAATCACTTTGATTAATCATGCAAATGACTACAAAATTTGTTTATGCTTGCACACAGTTCAAATTTTTATATAAATTTATGTGCAAATTAAGTGTGGCCCTCAGGCTCCTGGCTAGTTGCCAATTTAGGCCTTGGAAATATAGAACTTAGGCAGCTCAAAATTTATAGCTTTTTCCACAGAGATCTGTTTCATTGACTTCTGCTTTTTTTGTGGTCTGCTGGAGACTTGATGCTGGATTGAAAAGTACATTTATGATTTTATCTCTCCACTTGGGAGATCCAGTAAATGAAATTATAAAACAAAAGTGAATTACATTATTTGGGTTTGGAGAAATATTTTGGGCTCATTTGCTCAATTTCAAGATTTTATCCTAAGCTCATTGAAAGCCTTCATTTGCTAATAACATGTAAGTAGAATGTAAAAGGGGTGGACAAATTCACATTTAAGGTAGTTCCTATTAAAATTTACCTTTCGAAGTGTTTGACTTTGTGGACATAAAATTGACTCTCATTTATTCAAAGAACATTTACTCAGAAAACTCTTCTAGTTGGTTTTCAAGTACCTGGAGCAATTGCCTACACAGAAGGGCTAAACTGATCTTACAGTCTCTGTGCCAAAGGTCATGCTGCATACCCATAAAAGAGACTTTGACAATCAACCAAAGCCCACTGGACTCATACTTTGCCCTTAATTCTAATGTCTTTGTTAATTTATTTGTTTCCCAGTCCCCACCAGCTTGGTTGCAACAATTCAGGAGAAACAGTTTTATGGCCAGGTCCTCAATAAGCTGTGCCATTTGACAATCCAATACCAAAAGCTTTATATAGATTTAACGCTATCCCTATAAAGATACCTATGTCGTTCTTTAAAGACATAGAAAAAGCAATTCTCAAATTCATTTGGAACAACAAGAAACCAAGAATTGCCAAAGCACTACTAAGTAAGAAAGATGAAACAGGCGGTTTTGCCATTCCAGATCTAAAACTATACTATAGGGCCATAGTAACAAAGACAGCACGGTACTGGTATCAAGACAGGGAAGAAGACCAGTGGAATAGAATAGAAGACCCCGAAACAAATCCTCAAATCTTTAAACATCTGATTTTTGACAAAGGGGGACAAAATATTACATGGAGAAGTGACAGCCTCTTCAACAAATGGTGCTGGACAAACTGGTCATCCACCTGCAGAAAGTTGAAATTAGACCCATATCTTTCTCCTTG